>SJYA01000620.1:0-60941 GCA_006410615.1 Neotragus moschatus | reverse complement strand
AAAGAATGATATAGCTGAGATGAGCCTGGCTGTGTGCTGATAACTCTTGCATCTAATTGATGGATTCATGAGGATTTATTACAGTACTCCTTCTACTCTGTGTATGTTTGAAATTTTACGTAATAAAAAAGGTTTTAAAAATTGTATTATTACATGTACAGGCATTGTATCAATACTGAGGAAATCAAGGCCCTTATTTTGTATTCTCCATTTTTTCAAAATTTAACATTCAGATATAACATTGTTTTTCTTTAAAAACATAATATGTGGTATCCCTATACACTAACATAATTTCTTAGGTTATCAGAATATTCATCCATTAAAAATTACAATTAAGTTCTAACCATATCTATAAAATCATTAGCCTCCTAAAGAGAAAAATCAAGTATTAATAGAAGCTTAGTTTATCTCACTTGATAATTCTATATAAGATAAAACAGGTGCTATTTGATAAAGTATTTTATGTCATAACTATTTGAAATCTTGTATACTTAAATATTTTAATAAAATAAGTAAAACAATTTTTAGTGACTATATATTTATCACAAACCATATGCTACACAATGTCAATGGAATATTTAGGGTGGTGCCCCACGCCAGTACTCTTGCCTGGAAAATCCCATGGATGGAGGAGCCTGGTAGGCTGCAGTCCATGGGCTCGTGAAAAGTCGGATGCGACTGAGCAACTTCCCTTTCACTTTTCACTTTCATGCATTGGAGAAGGAAATGGCAACCCACTCCAGTGTTCTTGCCTGGGGAATCCCAGGGACGGTGGAGCCTGGTGGGCTGCCGTCTATGGGGTCACAGAGTCGGACACGACTGAAGTGACTTAGCAGCAGCAGCAGCAGCAGCAGGATTACTTGTTTTATTTCCTCTCAATTGATGGATACTCAGCAACTTTCTTTTTACTTTAGCACTTCTAAAATTTATTTTAACTAGTAAAACAAAACCTCTCTGTCTTATTAAGGATACTGTTAAGATTAATATAAAGACTTTTCGGTGGCGGATGTTAAAGTGATTCTTATGCCAAATCACCATTTTTAAGGATGCTAAATGCCAGGACTAAACCTGCAGGAATCCCTTGACACATTCTGAAAACATGAACCCTAGCTTTTTAATGACTTTTCATCTCATATTGAAAATCTGGTATAAATAAGGAAGCACATTCTGTCATTTTTAGAATTAAAAAAACACCACAAAAGAAAAAAAAAAAAAACTATGAGAGTTAAGACTGTCAGTAAGCAAAATTTCCTGTGAGCACCATATGCTGTAAAAAATAATAAGGATCTCATATTCCAATTACTAATAAGAAATAATCAACAAATAGTTGCTTTCTTAAAACTCTGTAAAAGACACAGTTCAAAGAGTGGTACAATAAGATAGTGTACACGAAATGGGTGTGGTGTCTCAACACCTAAATGAAATTGCCTATTTGTTAATTTGTTGTCTTTTTCAAGAGAGAGAATAGTTTCATTCATAATAAATATAAGACAAAATAACCTCAAAATTTAAAAATCACCATCTGAAACCATCAACTTGCCAAAACCAAACTTGGGAGCACTCAGTTTTTGATTTCTTTGCTTAATAACCTAGATATATTTCTTGTAGATTTTGAAGTAATAGGCCAAAAATTATAAACTATATGATTTTTACATAATATTATACACATACATAATGCACACTGTAGTGGATGCACAGGAAAAGAACCACTATCCTGACCACCAAGAGTCTGGTTTTTATTTGTACAGCACTAATATTACTAATTCAATAAAAATCTTATTATATATAAAGCTTTCTTCAAAATATCTGCATAAATATTGATTCAGTTCAGTTCATTCAGTCATTCAGTCATGGCCGACTCTTTGTGACCCCATGAATTGGAGCACGCCAGGCCTCCCTGTCCATCACCAACACCCAGAGTTCACTCAGATTCACGTCCATCGAGTCAATGATGCCATCCAGCCATCTCATCCTCTGTCATCCCCTTCTCCTCCTGCCCCCAATCCCTCCCAGCATCAGAGTCTTTTCCAATGAGTCAACTCTTTGCATGAGGTGGCCAAAGTACTGGAGCTTCAGCTTTAGCATCATTCCCTCCAAAGAAATCCCAGGGCCGATTTCCTTCAGAATGGACTGGTTGGATCTCCTTGCAGTCCAAGTGACGCTCAAGAGTCTTCTCCAACACCACAGTTCAAAATCATCAATTCTTCGGTGCTCAGCCTTCTTCACAGTCCAACTCTCACATCCATACATGACCACAAGTAAAACCATAGCCTTGACTAGACGGACCTTAGTTGGCAAAGTAATGTCTCTGTTTTTGAATATACTATCTAGGATGGTCATAACTTTTTTTCCAAGGAGTAAGCATCTTTTAATTTCCTGGCTGCAGTCACCATCTGCAGTGATTTTGGAGCCCAAAAAAATAAAGTCTGACACTGTTTCTACTTTTTCCCTATCTATTTCCCATAAAGTGAGGGGACTGGATGCCATGATCTTCGTTTTCTGAATATTGAGCTTTTAGCCAACTTTTTCACTCTCCTCTTTCACTTTCATCAAGAGGCTCTTTGGCTCCTCTTCACTTTCTGCCATAAGGGTGGTGTCATCTGCATATCTGAGGTTATTGATATTTCTCCCAGCAATCTTGATTCCAGCTTGTGTTTCTTNCCATAAGGGTGGTGTCATCTGCATATCTGAGGTTATTGATATTTCTCCCAGCAATCTTGATTCCAGCTTGTGTTTCTTGGAGTCCAGCGTTTCTCATGATGTACTCTGCATAGAAGTTAAATAAGCAGGGTGACAATATACAGCCTTGACGGACTCCTTTTCCTATTTGGAACCAGTCTGTTGTTCCATGTCCAGTTCTAACTGTTGCTTCCTGACCTGCATACAGATTTCTCAAGAGGCAGGTCAGGTGCTCTGCTATTCCCACCTGTTGAAGAATTTTCCACAGTTTATTGTGATCCACACAGTCAAAGGCTTTGGCATAGTCAATAAAACAGAAATAGATGTCTTTCTGGAACTCTTGCTTTTTCCATGATCCAGCGGATGTTGGCAATTTAATCTCTGGTTCCTCTGCCTTTTCTAAAACCAGCTTGAACATCTGGAAGTTCACAGTTCATGTATTGCTGAAGCCTGGCCTGGAGAAATTTGAGCATAATTTTACTAGCATGTGAGATGAGTGCAATTGTGTGGTAGTCTGAGCATTCTTTGGCATTGCCTTTCTTTGGGATTGGAATGAAAACTGAACTTTTCCAGTCCTGTGGCCACGGCTGAGTTTTCCAAATTTGCTGGTATATTGAGTGCAGCACTTTCACAGCATCATCTTTCAGGATTTGAAATAGCTCAACTGGAATTCCATCACCTCCACTAGCTTTGTTCGTAGTGATGCTTTCTAAGGCCCACTTCACTTCACATTCCAAGATGTCTGGCTCTAGATTAGTGATCACATCATCATGATTATCTGGGTCATGAAGATCTTTTTTGTACAGTTCTGGTTTATTATTACTTTGTATATTAAATTATTTTTAAATTTCTAATTAATATATGGATCCTAGAAAGTCTGATGCATTTTTCTGAAAGAAAACCAGCTTTGTAGATTCTTCTGCATAAATTCTACTCTGTATTTTATGGTGTACTTGTTATTGCTTAAATTCTCAAAATAATTGGATTTGACATATTTAGAAATTCAACATTTAGGGCAAAGGAACACTTCCCTAGTAGCTCATCTTATTAATGTTTAGCTTTAAGTAAACAAACAATATACATTTAGGTTTATACACTAGATCTATTAGCCAGCAGAAAGATTTGTTGTCAATTTCTTTTCATAATTTCTTGCATAAACTACCTATAATGTATTTAAACTATTATAATATGAATGTAAGTCAGTGATCAGCAAACTATTAGTGAGGCAGATCTGGCTTTGTGGCCTAATTTTCTTCAATCTATAAATAGAGAATTATTTTTATATTTTTAAGGGGTTAAAATAATATAAAAGAACATGAGGCAAAGATTGTATTTGACCTATGAAATCTAAACTATTTACAATCTGTTCCAGTATTGAGTACATTTGATGCCTACGAGTATAAATAATTTCCTATCATTCTTTAAAATTAAAAACCTAATTTAGTCAACTCTCAGAATTTATTTACTGTATAAAGCAAGGCAATTCCCTAGAGAAGGGAATAGCTACCCACTCCAGTACTCTTGCCTGGAGAATCCCATGGACAGAGAAGCCTGGCGGGCTATGGTCCATGGGGCCACATAGAACTGGACTCTACTGAGCGACTGAGCAAGCACACACACACAAAGCAGCGCAAACTGCAGGCAAACAGCAGGCACAGTTACATCCACCAAGTCATATTTCTCACACTTATCACACACAAAGGACCCTAACTTGTCCCATGCATCACAGATACCCAGCAGGTATACAGGTGGTCTCATACTGACGTAGTTTTCTCGAAAATGGTCTCTTGCCACTAAAATTATGGCAGACATTTTGCGGAGGAGGAACATGAACTTCTGGAAGGTCAAATGATTTTTCTCTAGAAAAAATAAAATTGTGTGTAAAATGTGCTAATTAACATTTTCACCTTAATAACAATATAGCCCCCTAATTTTGAACTTTTTGACTTTCCCCAAGGGATAAATTCAAGGTAGAGGTGAGAAGTAACTGCTGGAATTAAAATATGGAGCATCATCAATTTCTTCCAGTGTTGTATTCTAATTTTTTAATAATGCCAATGTGAATTGTGTTTTATGTAGCAGAATGCAGACATTTAACCACTCAACTCAAAATTATAATTATAGACTTGCATTTGAGATAATTGCATCCGGAAAGCCTTTCATTGAGTAAACTGTTTAAAATTTAATGGTATGTGGCTCTTGAGTGATTTATTACATTTTAAGTAGTTCAACCACAAGTGGCAATAAATAACTTCATGGGGGTGGTGGCCTGCTGCCCACTACTTGTACTGGGGTGTGCCAAAACCAAATAAAAACAATATTCAAGGTTTTATTTCTAGAACTTGAATATAAATAAATTTATTGAGAACTGGCTAAATATTATAGTCTTGATTCCCCACATGAATTATATAGTGAATGTGAAGGAATGCTTATAAGGAGTGTATCACGTCTAAATACTCAGAACAACAAGATTAAACATTTGTCATAGGACTGTAAGACTAAAAAATACATGCCTATATATTAAAATATATATATAATCCCTGATATATCCATTTCTTCTGAGACTCAGTGAGTAGAGTAGAACTAGACACTACATTTAAAATTTTCTTGTGTTTGAGACTTTCTAACAAAACATGCAAGAGTTTTTAATGCAGTTCTCTTTAATTAACACTGATATTTTACTATTTATTCTTAAAGTTTTTAAAAACGATGTTATTGGTCTTGAATAGTAATGCACTGCTGCATGGTGTCCATTGTTTTATTTATTTCTTTTTCCAAACCATGGGCCAGCCATTGCTATCATATATATTCAACATAAATCAACTGCCCCCTCATTTTAGTGGTACAAAAATTCCTCCAAATTATATTACTTTAATATCCAAGTGTGTGATGAGAAGACTCATCTCACTGAACAAACTATTGATCAGTTCAGGTACTACAGAATTTAAAGTGTTGAGTCACATGATGAGCTCCTTAATAGATGTACAATAGAAACATGATGATAGATTTGGGGGAATTATAATTTTATAAAACCAAACAAACAAATAAAGAAAGCTGAGTGCCGAAGAATTGATGCTTGAACTGTGGTGTTGGAGAAGACTCTTGAGAGTCCCTTTGACTGCAAGGAGATGCAACCAGTCCATCCTAAAGGAGATCAGTCCTGGGTGTTCACTGGAAGGACTGATGAAGCTGAAACTCCAATACTTTGGCCACCTGATGCAAAGAGCTGACTCATTGGAAAAGACCCTGATGCTGGGAAAGATTGAAGGCAGGAGGAGAAGGGGACGACAGAGGATGAGATGGGTTGGATGGCATCACCGACTCAATGGACATGAGCTTGAGTAAACTCCTGGAGTTGGTGATGGATAGGGAGGCCTGGTGTTCATGGGGTCACAAAGAGTTGGACATGACTGAGCAACTGAACTGAATTGAAACAAACAAAAACATAAAGAGAAACAGAAAAGGGTTCTTTAACCTCAGTCTGAGAAACAATAATCCGCAGGATATGGTAAGAATATGAGAGAAAGTCAAGGGAAGGGGGCAACACAAATAAGTGTGATTAAGATCAACATTTCCCTCGTGGCTCAGACGGTAAAGCATTTATATACAATGCAGAAGACCCGGGTTCAGTCCCTGGGTCGGGAAGGTTCTCTGGAGACGGAAATTGCAATCCACTCCAGTACTCTTGCCTGGAAAATCCCATGGATGGAGGAGCGTGGTAGGCTACAGTCCATGGGGTCGCAAAGAGTCGGACACTACTGAGCAACTTCACTCTTCACTCAAGATCAGCAGATAATGTATACATTTCTTAAAGACAAAAATGTTTTGTCATTAATGAGGCAAATACAAATGAAGCTAAACTGTATACTCTCGAGCTACTGAGAAGCAAAAAGTAACCACTACATAATTAAGCTATCTGGAATTTAAGAAGGGTGTCTGGGTTAGTTTACTGGAGCTTTGGCCAAGGTTCAGACTCAAAAATAGCTCTAGGGTCAACACTCACTCTCAATTTATCGCACTTGGTTCATCTCAGTAACTGTCTTTGCTCTGTCTGAGTTAAATAAGCTTTGGGCCAGTTTTGCCCACACTTGTACTTTGCAGCCAATTTGTGTGTCTAGGACAGACATTGGCAGCTCTTTCAAAGGACTGTGCCAAGGGTTTAACATCCTTTCTTGTGGTTTTCATGACTGAAGGGAAGAAAACCTAAATATGCTCCTAGTCTTGAGAGTCAAGTCTTGACCACACACAGCATCGCCCTTCTGGTGACCTCTGTAAATTCACTTATTCTCCCCACCTCATCCCTCCCGCCAGATGTTGGGACTTTATTCATGGCATCTTGGAAGATGGCAAAAGAACAAAAAGATACAGCATGAGTCAGGAATGAGTGTATAAAATGATAGGTCTATGTCTAGGAAAATTCCATACTATGTCACGTGGGCTATTGTCACTGCCATCAAAAGATGGAAGCTTTATGACAAAAAAAAATAGTTCTGATTTTAAATGATAACAGTGGGGGTTTTTTAAAAACTTTTTTTGGGTGTCCTAGATCTCTAAGAATCTAATAAAATTTGTGGACCCTGTTGTAGGAATATGCATCAACAGACTCAGGATTTTCCAGGTCATTTGACAGGGTTCATGGATCGACTGAAGTAAGGTCAACTATTGCAATTTAAGAAACTCTGATCTAATTCAATCTTTCAATTGTATAAAGAGTACAGTTAAGCTCCAAGGAGGTAATATTTTTTGCCCAACACAACACAGCAAGTTAGCAGCCAAGATATACAAGTTTTTGTACTCCAAATCTAATACCCTGAAGAGACTCATAAATTAATTCTTTTGATAACAAAGACTTCAAAGCAAACCACAGGAAGCTACTGATAAAGAAGAGAAATACTTGGAGTGTTTTTAAGATATGAGGAAATCTTTCAGAACACATACCCTGTTCTTTTTTTCCCTTAAAGAGACAAGAAGCGAAATTCATAAACTTGCATTTGTTACTCTTATTTGAAGAAACTGAAGTGAGGAAGATAAGCAAACAGGGTTAAAGAACCCTGAAAGATGGGGCTTCCCAGGTGGTTCTAGTGCTACAGAACCCGTATGCCAAGGCAGGAGACCTAAGAGACACAGGTTCTATCCCTCGTTCGGGAAGATCCCCTGGAGGAGGGCATGGAAACCCATTCCAGTATTCTTGCCTGGAGAATCCCATGGACAGAGGAGCCTGGCGGGCTACAGTCCACAGCGTTGCAAAGAGCGGGACACGCCTGAAATGACTTAGCATGCATGCAAGCACCTGGAAGGTATAAGAGTTGGGAGAAAGTCCCCATATGGAAACTTGATTCTGCACCATGTGTGTATTCATTACGATAAAACCAAGTCATCCTGAACATTATTGTAATCATATTAATCAAAGAACATTAATTAAGATTTTAAAACAAAACATGCTTCGACTTCCTCTCCCCTGGTGCCTTCCCTAGTTACCATCACCTTCATCTACACTGACTGCAGCTTAAAACCCAAGTCACCCTAGGCTCCTCTCACCCCTTTGGCCTCTCATTCTGTAAGACCCATCAGCTCACCACTATGTGGGGCTCTTGACTCCATCATGTGATGTCCTCTCCATCATTCCTGCACGTCTCAAGCTCTAGCCACCTCTTGCCTGGCTTTGCTTTCTTTTCACTATGTCTCTTTCTACCTCTGTTTCTTTCCAATTCACCTACCAAACTGCTCTGAAAGAGACCTTTCTGTAAAGCAAATCTAACTATATTACTCTCTGACTTGACCCCTTTCAGTGGTTGTTACCTATCAGCATCCTTTAAAAACTTTTGTTGAACTTCTGAAATATTTTCTAAGTGCTATATGATAATAATATTTTCATTTTACATGGTTTAAGATAAAAAGAACGTTTACTTTAAATTATATTATCAAAGTTTATATTAAAAGTTGTATATGCTATATATGTATATATTTACATAAAGTTATATGTAAAAGTTATCTCATATCATCTTTAAACTCAGTTTATACATAGAAAAGGAAGTTCTTGCTACTCTCATTGAAAAAGGATGAAGCTTGTTTGTATTGCTGTATATTTATTTAAGAAAACAAGATTTACAGCATATTGCATATCAAAATGTAGAATGAACTTATTCTATTATATAATGAAAAGTAAATAATACTTATACCCTAAAGTTTGATCTTCATAATTTTAGCTTAATGAATTAAACCAGTCAATCCTAAAGGAATACAGTTCTAAATATTCATTGGAAGGACTGATGCTGAAGCTCCCGTACTTTAGCCACCTGATGAGAACTGACTCCTTAGAAAAGACCCTGATGCTGGGAAAGACTGAAGGCAGGAGGAGAAGGGGACGACAGAGGATGAGATGGTTGGATGGCATCACCGACTCGATGGACATGAGTTTGAGAACGCTCCGGGAGTTGGTGATGGACAGGAAGCCTGGCGTGCTGCAGTCCATGGGGTCGCAGAGTCAGACATGACTGAGCAACTGAACTGAGTTTAGTAAATCAGCTGGCTTATTTTTTATGATGGTATGTCTTATGCTGTTGTTGTTGTTCAGTTGCTGAGTCAAGTCCAACTCTTTCCTGCTCCATGGACTGTAGCACAACAAGCTTTTGTCTCATGCTTAAAAGCTAAGAAGAAAAGAGAAAATATTCCACAATACCATTTGTAAGGACTCCTCCACAGTGACGAAAGTTGGAGGGACACGTTCACCTATTTCAGGGGTTTCAGAATCATCAACTAACTTGGAGTTCTCCAGACCCATGCCCTTGAATACGCCATTTTTAATTCCTGTAGTATTCCTCTGATTGCCCTTTTTGTAAATGTGGACATTTCCATTCATCCTTTACACCAGAGTATGAATCATCTATTCTCCGAGGCCTCCTTTGAAACACTTGTTTCTCTTGTCGCCCCTGTTACCTGTATGACACATTACTGTCACCATATCCATTTCCCTTCTGAACTCTTAATCGCTGAGTAGTATGACACTTACTACCAGACACGGTAGGGGGAAATACATAATTATGAATAAATTCATAAATGAAATGAATAGTTAATTTAGGAAAATAAAGCAACTGGAAAACAGAACAAGTACAGGTAGAAATTTTATCAGGAAAATGTATTTTTCTTATCTAATGATATACTATTAATTTTCCTTCAAGCTTAAGAGGTAGGGAGGGGGTGGAGAAGATATCCAAAACATGTTACATGAACTTCAGGTATTGCAACTGAGTCTACAACAATATAGATATATCTGGCTTAACATTAATGTGGGACTAAAATTTTACTTTTCTAAAATCTCTTAATGAGTGGGACGATGCTCTTAAAACACTGCATTTCTCGCTATACATTCAATTGTATATACGTCTGATTGCTAGCTGTCCATTAAGGACTTTCTCCCTGCTCCTCGATTAGAGTAAAATGTGTCTGGGAAGTGGCTTCTGGCTGGAGATTGCATTTCCTAGATCCCTTCGCTACATGTCTGTCGCTGTCCGGTCGCCCAGTCGTGTCCGATGCTTTGCAACCCCCTGGACTGCAGCTCACCGGGCCTCTCTGTCTCTCACCATCTCCCGAAGCTTCCCAAGTTCATGTCCATTGCGCCGGTGCATGTATGACCATGTGACTAATCCCTCATTGCTAAGGAATAAAAGCAAGAACAAGGTGAGCAACTTCTATTTGACTTGCTTAAAGGAAATCTCTGGCCCAAGGCTTCTGTTCTTTTCTTGTCAGTTCTATTTGGAGTTGTTGCGAACAGTGACTTTGGAATTCGGGCCCCCAAAATGGTAGAAGCACTGCCTGCGTGAAATAGAGCTGCTAACACACCTGGAGGAGCCCTCCATCCGGACTGTTACCCAAGACAAAAATGAGCTTCTATCTTGTTTCAGCCACTGAATTTGGGGATGTGTCAGAGCCGTTCAGAAAACGGCAAGTCTTTGTATGGTTCTACATCTATGATATATGTTGATCCAATTTAAATCAACTCTCAAAGCAGGTCTTTTAAAACTAGCAAATGTTACTGTTTACAATGAAAAACTCATCTTCTGAACTGCAAACTTTTGGAAAGCAAATTTCATAAAACCTGATCTAAAGAAGCTAGGTTTGTGTCTACATTTAGAAGTGATTTGCTGACAAAAATAAACCAACTTTTATGCAAAATGGACATAATAAAATTTCCTGTTATGAGGCCCTACAGAAAGGGAAATACAAAAGTGCTAAAAAAGAGCTATATGGTGAAAACCTCAAATGCTGATGTTTTCCAAAAGTGGTTGGATCCCAGTAAAAATTCTGAATTTGAGTATACTTCCTGAATCATTACATAAAACTAGGAAGACTGCCAGTTTCTTTTGTTACATGTGGGATAGCTAATTATTAATGGAATCCTAGTTTCTTGTGAGACAGAACTACGAGTATAAATATGAGGTAGAACCATTATTTAAAATCAGGTTTCTGCTAATTTTCATGTTGACTTCAGGAGAAAAAGCTTTGGTTTGTTATAATCATACATATTTTATAATTCATTATAGAAATTAACTCTATAGTAAAGTTTCTCTTTGATTTTTATTGCCAAAGGGTGCTCATGAAAAAAAAAAAAAGGTCTGTCAGTAAAAATTAATTTCCTGTAGGAAAGTATTCAGAGGGAGTTCTGTAGTGCTGCAAATAAATAGGGCTTCCCTGGTGGCTCAGATGGTAAAGAATCTGCCTGCAATGCAGGAGACCCTGGATCCATCTCTGGATCAGGAATATCCCCTGGAGAAGTGAATGGCAACCCACTGAAGTATTCTTGCCTGGAGAATCACATGGAGAAAGGTATAGTTCATGGAGTCACAGAGACCTGGACATGACTGAGTGACTAACACTTCCAGTTTTTCACAAATAAATGGGTAAAGAGATACTTTATGAACATATATGTATATATAATATATATGATATATATACTTATATGAATTCATATACTTATATAAATATATATATAAGTAAATACATTTTTTTCCAGTACTTTGGCCACATGATGTGAAGAGCTGACTCACTGGAAAAGACCCTGATGCTGGGAAAGATTGAAGGCAGGAGAAGAAGGGGATGACAAAGGATGAGATGGGTAGATGGCATCACCAACTCAACGGTCATGAGTCTGAGTAAACTCCGGGAGATGGTGAAGGACAGGGGAGCCTGGTGTTCTGCAGTCCATGGGGTCACAAAGAGTCAGATGAGACTGAGCGACTGAACAAAGACTATGCCCTGTATATCCCATGACTCTGGATGTACTGATGCTGTGCAGAAGCCCCTCTCTCTTTTATATCACCGCCTTCTTAACTTCTCCTTAACATCAGCATGGATTTCCATTGTAAAACAAGAAACCTTTACGTGGCCAGTCTTCTTCAGGCTCTGTACTTCCTGCCTGCTCTCTTCACAGATATCATCACTGTCTTCAAATTTCCATGTTCTCATTAGACTTGGGAGAAGGCAATGGCACCCCACTCCAGTACTCTTGCCTGGAAAATCCCATGGACAGAGGAGCCTGGTGGGCTGTCCATGGGGTCGCTAAGAGTCAGACGTGACTAAGTGACTTCCCTTTCACTTTTCACTTTCACGCACTGGAGAAGGAAATGGCAACCCACTTCAGTGTTCTTGCCTGGAGAATCCCAGGGACGGGGGAGCCTTGTGAGCTGCCATCTATAGGGTCGCACAGAGTCAGACACGACTGAAGTGACAGTGGCAGCAGCATTAGACTTCATCTTACTGCCATCTGATTTCCTCCTAGACTAACACCGTCACAGCCCTTGTCATAGTTACCACATTCCTACATTTTAAAACAAATGCTTTAAGGTCCTTATCTTACTTGACGCTGAGAGTCTGAGAATTCCCTGCATCAACCAACTCCATGTACACCACTTACTCTGTAATACATGAACATGGGACAAGGGGTTCTGCTTACACAGTCACAACCTAGTGGTGGCACTTGGAGGTGTGAAACCTAGCAACCTGCTTTCTCCTTTGCAACTGGTAATGTGTACCAATTCTTCCTTCCTTCGAATGTCCTTTTATCTTAGGTTCTAAAATATCACACTTGCAGCATGGTTACTTCTCAGCAAGTACACATTCCTTTGCCTACCTCTTATATGTCAACTTCCCTGGGACTCTATTCTAGGCTTTCTGACACTCTATTAAATATATGGTTTCAATTTCCTACTTATTGATAACACCTACATCCAAATCCTAAGGGTAATAATGATAATAGATAGTATTTCTGCTACTCTTATATTTTATCATTTTTAATGTGTGTTTTATCATCACAATTGCATGAGGAAAAATACTATTTTTACTTCAGTTTCAAAGATGTGGAAAGTTAAGTTCAGAGAGATTTAAGCTAACTGTCCATGGCAGCAGTGCTGTTTGGTGGCAGAGCCAAGATTTGGGCCAGATAATTTGCCCTTCAAGTTTCCTTCGGATGCTGCCAACACTGCTCATACCACCAAACTCAAGTCTATACAATAAGCCTTACCCACACTGCCTCCTGGACTTGATATACTCATGTAGGACCGCTGGGTTTTTCTACCTTTGTATAGCTGATGTTTCAGTATTGACAATCATATGACTGGCTAGGCGTGCAACATGTAAAGATTTTGGTCAACAGGGAACTTCAACTGAAACCAACTAATCATCCCCTGGCCAAATAAGACNGCCACTGGAGAAGGGAATGGCAAACTACTTCAGTATTCTTGCCTTGAGAATCCCATGAACAGTATGAAAAGGCAAAAAGATAGGACACTGAAAGATAAACTCCCCAGGTTGGTAGGTGCCCAATATGCTACTGGAGATCAGTGGAGCAATAACTCCAGAAAGAATGAAGAGGGAGAGCCAAAGCAAAAACAACGCCCAGTTGTGGATGTGACTGGTGATGGAAGTAAAGTCTGATTCTGTAAAGAACAATATTGCATAGGAACCTGGAATGCTAGGTCCATAATTCAAGGTAAATTAGAAGTGGTCAAGGAAGAGATGGCAAGAATAAACACTGGCATTTGAGGAATCAGTGAACTAAAATGTACTGGAATGGGTGAATTTAATTCAGATGATCATCATATCCACTACTGTGGGCAAGAAATCCTTAGATGAAATGGAGTAGCCCTCATAGTCAGCAAAAGAGTCTGAAGTGCAGTACTTGGGTGCAATCTCAAAACAACAGAATGATCTCTGTTCATTTCCAAGGTAAACCATTCAATATCACAGTAATCCAAATATATGCTCCAACCAGAAATGCTGAAGAAGTTGAAATTGAACAGTTCTATGAAGACCTACAAGACTTTCTAGAACAAATACCCAAAAAAGATGTCCTTTCATCATAGGGGACTGGAATACAAAAGTAGGAAGTCAAGAGATACCTTGAGTAACAGGTAAATTTGGCCTCGGAGTTAAAATAAAGCAGAGCAAAGGCTAACAGAATTTTGACAAGGGAATGCACTGGTAATGGGAAACACCTTCTTCCAACAACACAAAAGAAGACTCTATACATGGACATCACCAGATGGTCAATACCCAAATCAGACTGATTATATTCTTTGCAGCCAAAGATGAAGAAGCTTATAAAGTCAACAAAAACAAGACTAGGAGCTGACTGTGGCTCAGATCACGAACTCTTTATTGCCAAACTCAGAATGAAACTGAAGAATATAGGGGAAACCACTAGACCATTCAGGTATGACCTAAATCAAAACCCTTACGATTATATGGTGGAAGTGACAAATAGATTCAAAGGATTAGATCTGTTAGGCAGAGTGCCTGAAAAACTATGGATGGAGATTTATGACATTATACAGGAGACAGGGATCAAGACCATCCTCAAGAAAAGCAAATGCAAAAAGGCAAAACGGTTGTCTGAGGAGGCCTTACAAATAGCTGAGAAAAGAAGAGAAGCTAAAGGCAAAGGAGAAAAGGAAAGATATACCCATTTGAACGCAGAGTTCCAAAGAGTAGCAAGGAGAGATAACAAAGCCTTCTTAAGTGATCAGTGCAAAGAAACAGAGGAAAACAACAGAATGGGAAAGACTAGAGATCTCTCCAACAAAATTAGAGATACAAAGGGAACATTTCATGCAAAGACGGGTACAATAAAGGACAGAAATGGCCTGTACCTAATAGAAACAGAAGATTTTAAGACGAGGTGGAAAGAATACACAGAAGAACTGTACAAAAAAAAATCTTCATGACCTAGATAATCACAATGGTGTGATCATCCATCTAGAGTCAGACATCCTGGAATGTGAAGTCAAACTGGCTTTAGGAAGCATCATTACGAACAAAGCTAGTGGAACTGATGGAATTCCAGTTGAGCTATTTCAAATCCTGAAAGATGATGCTGTGAAAGTGCTGCACTCAATATGCCAGCAAATCTGGAAAACTCAGCAGTGGCCACAGGACTGGAAAAGGTCAGTTTTCATTCCAATCCCAAAGAAGGGCAATGCCAAAGAATGTTCACACTACCACATGATTGCACTCATCTCACACGCTAGTAAGGTAGTGCTCAAAATTCTACAAGCCAGGCTTCAACACTACATGAACCAAGTAATTCCAGATGTTCAAGCTGGTTTTAGAAAAGGCAGATTAACCAGAGATTCAATGGCCAGCATCCACTGGCTCATCAAAAAAGCAAAAGAGTTCCAGAAAAACATCTACTTCTGCTTTGTCGATTACACCAAAGCCTTTAACTGTGTAGATCACAACAAACGGTTGAAAAATTTTAAGAGATGGGAATACCAGACCACCTTACCTGCCTCCTTCATTCTGTTGCTTCAGAAGCAACAGTTAGAACCAGACGTAGAACAACAGACTGGTTCCAAATTGGGAAAGGAGTACATCAAGGCTGTGTATAGTGACCCTGTTTATTTAGCTTATATGCAGAGTACATCATGAGAAATGTTGGGCTGGATGAAGCACAAGCTGGAATAAAGACTGCCGGGAGAAATATCAATAACCTCAGATATGTAGATGACATCACTCTTGTGGCAGAAAGTGATGAAGAGCTAAAGAGCCTCTTGATGAAAGTGACAGAGGAGAGTGAAAAATCTGGTTAAAACTCAACATTTAAAAAACTAAGATCATGGCATCTGGTCCCACAACTTCATGGCAAACAGATGGGGAAACAATGGAAACAGTGACAGACTTTATTTTGGGGGCTCCAAAATCACTGCAGAATGTGACTACAGCCATGAATTAAAAGACACTTACTCCTTAGAAGAAAAGCTATGAACAGCATATTAAAAAGCAGAGACATTACTTTGCCGACAAAGGTCCATGTAGTCAAAGCTATGGTTTTTCCAGTGGTCGTGTATGGGTGGGAGAGTTGGACTATAAAGAAAGCTGAGTGCTAAAGAATTGATGCTTTTGAATGGTGGTGTTGGAGAAGACTCTTGAGAGTCCCTTGGAATGCAAGTAGATCCAATCAGTCCATCCTAAAGGAAATCAGTCCTGAATATTCATTGGAAGGACTGATACTAAAGCAGAAGCTCCAATATTTGGGCCACCTGATGTGATGAACTGAATCACTGGAAAAGATCCTGATGCTAGGAGAGACTGAAGCCAGGAGGGGAAGGGGACGACAGAGGATGAGATGGTTGGATGGCATCACTAACTTGATGGACATGAGTTGAAGCAAGTTCTGGGATTTGGTGATGGACAAGGAAGCCTGGCATACTGCAGTCCACAGGGTCACAAAGAGCCGGACACAGCTAAGACTGAACTGATTCATAATCTAAAACTCAGAGTCAGGAAAGTGAATTATACCTAACTGGATGAGTTCTCATAAACCGGTAAAGGATTACCTCACTTTACCATTTTATAATATATTAAACATTTGCAAGAGATCAGTGTTACTCAGATAACAAGAACATAGCTAGCCTAAGAATGACATACTAAGGCTTCAAAATTCAAGAAAGAAAAATGAACTTAATAATATTTAGTGTCCAGCTAACTGACAATGTGACTCAGTTGCCTAAGAATAACTAGGTCCTGAGCCAGAGATTTTTCTGCCCCTAAATGTATCACCATTTCACTAACATCTTTCTCCAGGATGGCACCAGGAAAGGAAAACATAGGGAATTCCCTGGTGGGCTGGTGGTTAAGAGTCTGCCTTGCAATTTAGGGGATGTGGGTTCCATTCCTAGTCAGAAAACTAAGATCTCACAGGCCACTGGGCAACCAAGACCTCGTGCCGCTGAGACTGAGCCCTCTTCTCTGGAGCCTGAGTGCCACCACTAGAGAGGCTGTGGGCTGCAACTACTAAGGCAGCACGCCAAGTTAGAGAGCCCTGGGGCCGCAGCAAAGGACCCCACAGAGTGCAACTGATGCCTGACACAAATACGTAGCTTTTTTAAAAAAGAAGCACGGTCTTTAAAAAAAGGAAACTAAACCATAAAATTCACATGCTTCTTCTGAACAACTCGCTAAAACAAGTTTATTTGCAACAACAGTCTTTTTGCCTGCTTAGATAAAGGAAAAGAATTCTTCTTAGATTCAGAAAAATGAGAAGGGCTGTACTGAGGGAAAATAAAGACAAAGACAAATGTTAATAATAAATTATAAGCAAGTAATTATGATTTTCCCAGTAGAGATAATAATATACTTGCTTTAGGAAGCTTTGAATTTCTGTGACCAGCAGCTAACATGTCTAATTAGTCCATATATTAAAGAGAATTTTCACACCCTCAATTAAAATATGCTATTAGACCCAAATAAAATATGAAAGCATATATCATGGGTATCCTATATTGTAGGGTGTGATTAATTTCTTTAATCCTCTTATTTAAAATTTATTTCTTTTAGGTAGTCAGTTAATTCACTTTTGGCTTCTCTGGTGGCTCAGTGGTAACCACCCGCAATGCAGGAGACTCAGGTTCAATCCCTGGGTTGGGAAGATACCCTAAAAAAGGAAACAGCAACCCATTCCAGTCTTCCTCCTGGGAAACCCCATGGACACAGGAGCCTGAAGGGTTACAGTACATGGTGTTGCAAAAGAGTCAGACACAAATTACTGACTAAACCACATTTGTGGCTGTGATTACTTCTGTTAATTTATGGAACTGATTCTTTGTCTTCCTGCTTAAAGAGTGCTATCTGCCTGTTTCCTCCCATTTCCTTTGCAAGGGCAGAAAGCAAACAAAACTGTACCAAACTTATCAGCAAATGATTAGAAACAGGCAGGCAGAGGAGAAATATTGGAACATTAGGAAAATTTTACTTTTGTAAAAATTTATTTTAGAATAGATTTTTAGCTGAAAGGACATCATCTTTAAATCTCTCCCTATTGAGTATTAGGAGGCACCTGTACAACATCAGCAAACATTTAAAATGTTACTCCTACCTTTTACGTAATTCAGCACTGACTGCTAAGCCCATTATAATTAAAATCTAATTTATATTAAAATTTAAACAAATGTTTTTAGTATTTTTATATACTTGTCCGTTTTGCAGAATTTGCTTAATTTTGATTTAACCTCAAAACTTTACCCACCCCACCCCCCAACAAAGAAGAATTTTCTCTTAGAAATGGTGTTTTCTGTCAGCAGTCCCGTATTATTTTTTCCCCTTGCCAAAGACATTTAAGGCATGATACGCATTCTTAACTTTGGGCTTCCCTGGTGGCTCAGCCAGTAAAGACTCTGTCTTCTGTGCAGGAGACCCAGCTTTGATCTCTGGGTTGGGAAGATCGCTTGGAGTAGGAAATGGCAACCCAGTCCAGTATTCTTCCTTGGAGAATTCCATGGACAGAGGAGCCTGATGGCTGTAGTCCATGGGGTCACAAAGAGTTGGACATGACTGTGTAACTAACACACACCACACACACAATTTCTTAACAAGTCCACTTGCTCTGTGGCATCCTCCTGGCACCAACCCTGTCGATAATCCTGATAAAAATACTTTCAAGTACTTTACTTAGACAATAAAGGTGAACTGTGCTACAAATAGTACTGTAGTTTCCCTCCTCTCCTGTTGAAAACACCCTTTGAGTCCCTTTCTTCACCTCCCTCCTCAAACTGGCAGAGGAAGGTTGCTCTTCTACACACTCTTATTTGGGTAAAAATGGAATTTGCCCAGCAAGAGTATTGGAGTGTGTTGCCATTCGCTTCTCCAGGTGATCTTCCTGAACCCAGTTCTCCTGCATTGCAGGCAGATTCTTTATCATCTGGGCCACCAGGGAAGCCCACATTAGAAAGGATTGCTTCCCAACTCCCCTCACATCATAAATCAGAAAGTAGAGACACTGGGGAGCTTCTCTGTAATCATACAAGGAGGAGTGGCCAGAGGGGACACTGAGAAGCCTGACACTCCATTGTTCTGGAACTGGGGCTGCAGTTAGGGTGGAAAGCCTGGTTACCAGGCAGTTGCAGAGGTCGGCTCCATCCTCGGAGTGTGGAAACAGTGAGGACCAAGCAGTGTGGCATGTGATATGAGGACTGCATGCCTAGGGACAAAAAGAGCAGAGGACAGGAATGCCTTCCAACACAGGGAATCCAAAATGCTAATTCTTGTAGTGACAGCCTCCTCACCTAAGAACATGACCGTTGAAAAGATGGTGTTTGGATATACAATGTTTGGATATGTGACATTTCTATGTCAGGTTTTTAAAATAGCAGTTTGCTAACATTTAGGTATTGAAGAAACCCACATTCTGATAATGCAGACAAATGAAGACCCCTTAATAGCTTTTCTTTTCTTTTCTGAATTACATATGTGCAGTTATACATATTTTGACCTGTGGCACGCATATTTATCATGTATCACCTTCATAGAAGATCTAGAAAAAGTATGCAGGTGATGGATAAAGTATATTTAACTTGTCAGTCTCAAACCCAACTCATTTAAGGAGCACTTCAGAGGAACATAACAGTTCCTGGGGTGAGTAAAGACATTTTAACAAGTATCAATACAGTTATCAAGCAGTCAGCAGTATACCTAACATACAACAGAAATGCTTTTCTTGCTAAGAAACTAAAATTGTCTTCTAACATTGGAATTCACGATATCCATGATGTGCTTTGCTTTTAGCTAGAGAAATCCACAATGCTCTGTAGTACTCTCTGTCTGCTCCTAACACAATGTACGTTACAGCGAAGTTAAAAAGTTCTGTCTTATTTTTCCCATTTTGTCAGTTTTGGTGGGTTTTTTTAAACTATTTTGTCTACTATTGTACCTTGTAAGTCTCTAACATTAAATATAACATTGAACAATAAGACATTTCTAAATAAACTAATAAACAGATGTTATATCTTAAGCACTATTGACAGGTTTTTAGGTTAAAAGTACATGTAATATTAGGTAAATGAAAAGACCACCTTCTCTACAAAAACTACTTACAAAATGGGCATACGTGCATTGGAATATCTCTGTGACAGAGAATCCATGAGTTACAATAGCTCTACTTAATCACACCCTATGAATTTTGTATTTTGTCTTATTATACAAAAACATGGCAAACAAATAAACAACCACTGCTTTTATGTAACCTAAAAACTATAAAGATGAACATAACAAAGTTCGATTAAGTATTTACTGAATTAATAAATGAAGTTAAAGCTAGGTTGCCAATTTGAACAAAGTCAACATAATAAAAAGATGTAAGAAGCTGGTTACTGAGATAAATACTTTTTCAATGGCGACAATACAAAAATCAGGCAAAGTGAATATATACTTCTAAAATAGCAGCAGTCTTGGCAACAGCTTAAATTCTTAGCCATAGAACCAGTGAAACACTGAAAACAAACTTTCAGTTAAAGTAAGTTATGGCTTGATAGCAACATCCTGATATAACTCAGAAAACTGAGTTATAGAATAATCCCAAATGTAAGAGAAAATGCAAGAGTCGTGATTGGAAACCTTCATCTTATGAAGTTAGGGTGAGCAAATCTTTTCTGTAAAGAAGCATGTCATAAGTATTTTGTTTTATGAGCCAAATATCTTTGCTACAACTACGCAACTCTGCTCTTATAGCATGGGAGTCACCATAGGAAATACAAATGAATGAACGTAACTGCATTTCAATAAAACTTTAGTTGTTAAAAACAAGCACTCTTCAGATCTGGCCCATGTGCAGTAATTTACCAATCCCTATTTAAAAATTTGCTTCCAGCTAAAATCAGCTATACCTCAGAAGTCACCAGTCTTTCATGCATACAATCACAAAGAAAAATTATTAAATGAAAAAGAGAAACTGAGTTTTAAAGAGTCATAGGATTAGAGGAAGATAATAGTACACAGCTTTAATTTTATTTTTTCCCATGAAGCACCCAAGCAACTACAAAGTCCTTAAATTGCATAATTTTAATTTTAAAGTGGAAACCATGGTTGTTTATATGGAATTCTTTAAAGAAAAAGATCAATGAATTTTAATTATTTAGAAGACATATCTTTCAATTAATATATTCCAAACAGGATTTCAAAGTAGCTCTTACATTATTCAGCAAAGAAATTCAGGTTAAGGACTTCCCTGGTGACCCAGTGGTTAAGAATCACCTGTCAATGCAGGGGACATGGGTTCGATCCCTGGTCCTAGGGGATTCCACATGCTGCGGAGCAACTAAGCCCGTGGGTCTCAACTACTGAGCCTGTGTTCTACAGCCACAACTACTGAACCCTAGGAGCTCCAGAGACCATGCTCTGCAACAGAAGTCACCACAATAAAAAGCCTGAACAGCACAACTAGGGAAATCCCACAGCCATCGATAAAGACATAGTACAGCCAAAAACAAAAGTTCAAGTTAAGATCAAAATAGTCTATAACATAATATTCATTCTACTTGTTGATGGATAAAATAACCAAGCTGTAAACATTTCTATACATTTTAAAACCAATTATAAGATACACTTCAGATCTCCAAATGAGAGAACAGGAGATAATTTTTTGTTGTTTTTTAAACATCTGGGAATTCTTTATAGTTATACGCTCATATAGTTTGGTGGAAATGTACTGTATTTTTAGGCAGTACATGGAAACCAGTGGAAATGGTTCTCACAGGCACAGTTTTAACATTAGAGTGAACAAATGGATTTGTAAACATACATAAAGGGAAAATTGAAAAACTGGAAGAATTGTAAAGCCTGATGTTGAGAAATCTGAAACTGCTCAGTTTTAAATATAACAAACTCAAATCACAGTACTCTCTAAAGTGTCCTAATTTCATCTCCATTTCTATTGAAACTAAAAAGAATTCCATTAGGATAATAAAATATTTAAATCAAAGAAACAGGATGACAGCTTAAACAATGGGGAAAATCATTTTGCCTGTTACTATGAGTCATTCTGGACTAAAAGTTATTGAATTTTTTTTTATCAATCCCAAAGCCTCTGAACTTTGACTTCATCCAAAACAATACTATGCCTCAAATCCAAGGTTTACACAAAACCAGACTTTGCTTTAACATAGGCAGTTGTATCATCTTCCATATTCTCATTATTGGGAAAATGAACTCACCAATTAGGTGGAAGTTGTGTTTTCTATCCTAAAAGTAAACTATCCTAAAAAACCCATATATAAGATTTACTTAACAGATGTATCTAGAATTTGTTCTACAATATACACAAATTTCATATGAATGTTTCTTATGAGTATTTTCCTTTATCCAAAACTCAGCAATAGGGCTTCCCAGGTGGTGCTAGTGGTAAAGAACGTGCCTACCAATACAGGAGACTTAAGAGATGCAGGTTCAATCCCTGGGTCAGGAAGACCCCCTGGAGAAGGAAATGGCAACCCACTCCAGTATTCTTGCCTGGGGAATTCCATGGGCAGAGGAGCTTTGCAGGCTACAGTCCATAGAGTTCCAAAGAGTTGGACATGACTGAGGCGACTTAACACACCCACATGCACACATAACAAAACTCAGCAATAGCAATCGAAGTCTTTACCCGTTGGAGCTATAAATTCACAGAGTTCCTGAGAGCCAAGAGTGCAAAGGAACCACACAGATGACAAAGGGAGAGAAAGAGAGCCCCCTCTAAACCTGTGTATAATGTTCTGGTAAACTCTGAAAACTGCACGTGTGTATACCGACTCTAATAAACACTGCAAAAGATTTGAAAACTGAACTTTGATGCAGAACACTGCTCAGGTTCCAGACTTTTCCCTGATGGCACACATGTAAGATGATTGGATAACACTGCAAAAGCTTCAAAAACTGACTTTGAAACCACAGCCCTCAGGAAGCAAGGTAGGATTTGCAATCTGAATACAATCTGAATAGGTGGATACACTGTCAAAACAAAACAAATCAACATTTTTGGCAGCATTTTAGTGGGATACAGAATTTCACAGTATAATACTTAAAACATATTGAATGCAATAGAGAATTTCAATGGATATGAATTTGAGAAAACTCTGGGAGACAGTGAAGGAGAGAGGAACCTGGTGTGCTGCACGTGGTCCACGGGGTTGCATAGAGTCTGACATGACTTAGCGACTGAACAACAACAAGAACTCAAGAACTCAAAGAGGCAGAAAAATCTCAACAATGTCAAGGCAAAATAAAAATAAACAGACATCAACATCAAGATGACCCAGAGGGTGGAATTATCAAAAACTTTTAAGCATGTATGACAACCACGTCCCATAAAGTGAGAATTAAAACTCTCAAAATGAAATGAATGATATATATCTCATCAAAGAATCCATAAACTACAATTCAACTAAAAAACAGGCAAAGAACTTGGACATAGTTCCAAATATGTGTAGATGGCCAATAAGCACGTTGAAAAGATGCTAACCATCAGAGAAATGAAAATCGAAACCACAGTAACACATCAATTACATCCATTAGGAAATCTATTATCAAAAGATTAATAAACAAATACAAGTGTAGGTAAGGATATAGAGAAATTGGAATGCTTGTGCACTGTCAGTGGGAATACAAAGCAGTGTAGCTGCTAGGAAGAGTGGTGTAGCAGTTACACAAAAAATTAAAAATATGATCCAGCAGTTTTATAATGCTTCTGGTTATAGTACACCCAAAATGACTGAAAGTATAATCTTGAAGTGAAGTGAAGTCGCTCAGTCATGTCCAACTCTTTGCAACCCCATGGACTGTAGCCCACCAGGCTCCTTCATCCATGGGATTCTCCAGGCAAGAATACTGGAGTGGGTTGCCATTTCCTTCTCCAGGGGATCTTCTTGACCCAGGGGTCGAACCCAGGTCTCCTGCATTGCAGGCAGACGCTAACCTCTGAGCCACCAGGGAAGCCCATAATCTTGAAGAAATAGTTATATAACAGTATAATAGTTATATAACAATATAACATGTTCATAACAGTATTACTCACAATAATCAAAGGTAGAANCGAACCCAGGTCTCCTGCATTGCAGGCAGACGCTAACCTCTGAGCCACCAGGGAAGCCCATAATCTTGAAGAAATAGTTATATAACAGTATAATAGTTATATAACAATATAACATGTTCATAACAGTATTACTCACAATAATCAAAGGTAGAAGCAACCATCAATAGATGAATAGATAAATAAAATGTGATATATACCTACAATGAAATCTTATTCAACCTTAAAAAGAAAGAACATTCTGACACACACTAAAACATGGGTGAACCTTGAGACATTATGCTAAATGAAATAAGCCAGTCATAAAAAGAATAATACTGTATGATTCTACTCAGACAAGGTAATTTGCAATGGTCAAACTGATAGGAATAGAAAGCAGAATGGTTGTTGACAGAGGTTCAGGGTAAGAACAATGAGAGGTTAATATTTAATGCATTAGAGAGTTTCAGTTTTCCAAGATGAAAAATGGAATGCAAAGATGGCTGTACAATAATGTGAATATACTTAATGCCACAGAGCTGCACACTTAAAAACGGTTAAATTTTGTGCTGTATATATTTACAACAAATTTAAACAATAATTACAAGGAAAATAATTTTTTAAAGGGACATTTTGTAATTTAAAAAAAACAAGAAGTGAAATTTGGTATGGATGGTGGTGGTTTAGTCGCTCAGTCATGTCTGACTCTTTGCGACCCCATGGACGGTAGCCTCCCAGGTTCCTCCGTCCATGGGATTCTCCAGGCAAGAATATTGCATTTCCTTCTCCAGGGGAATCTTCCCAGCCCAGGAATTGAACCTGGGTTGCCTGCATTGCAAGCAGCTTCTTTACCAACTGAGCTATAAGGGAAGCCCTGGGGGTGGATAAGTTCAATTAAAAAAAAAAAAAAATCAAGGTCAATAGAACAAAGACTTACTGTGAAGACAGATGACTGAAATTTTCAAATCTGAACAAAAGAAGGAATATAACTGAATAAAGACAGTAGAGTCTCAGGAACTTGGCGGTGGTGGTTTAGTTGCTAAGTTGTGTCCAACTCTTGCACCCCCATGGATTATAGCCCTCCAGGTTCCTCTGTCCATGGGATTCTCCAGAAAAGAATCCTGGAGTGGGTTGACATTTCCTTCTCCAGAGGATCTTCCCAACCCAGGAATCTTGCATTGCAGGCAAATCCTTTACCAACTGAGCTACAAGGGAGGCCACCCAGAAACTTGGAGGACAATATAAATATGAAATCTGACATGCCTATTCTTAGAGCTCTAAAAGAAGGAGAGAAAGAGACTGATGCAGAAAAAATATGTATATTTTAGAAAAGAATGACTCTCCAATACACTTGAAACTAGCACAATATTGTAAATCAACTATACTTCACTAAAAATGTTTTTAATAAAATATAAATTAAATTGGAATTCTAACAAATTCTTAATCCAAATTAATGTATAAAAGAGTAAAAAGAATTAAAAAAATGGTATTCAAACACAAAAGAATTATAAGTGGTATATGTAAGCTTGACCATGTCAGTAATTGCATTAAATATAAATGGTCTACATAAACATAAAAGAAAATAAAGCAATTTAGATTTAAAAAAATAAGTAAAATACTGCCTACAAGAAACCAATATTAAATAAAATGATATTGTTAGGGTAAAACGAAAATGAAGGGCACAAAAAAAATCAACCATGAATCAACCAAAAATCAAACAAAAGGAAGCTATAATGACAAGTATTAAATCCAAATAAAGAAGACCATGTTTTGTTGAGTCAATATGTCATGTCCAATTCTTTTGTGACCTCATGGACTGTAGCCTGCCAGTCTCCTCTGTCCATGGGTTTTCCCAAACAAGAATACTGGGGTGGGTTGCCATTTCCTTTTCCAAGGGACCTTCCCAACTTAAGGATTGAACCCGTGTTCCTACATTACAAGTGGATTCTTTATCACTGAGCCACGAGGTAAAGGAAAATTCCCATAAACAGGGCACTACATAGCGATAAGGAAGTTGATTCACCAAGAAGATATATACCACATCCCAGGTCCTCAAATAAACTTCAAATATTTTTAAAAATTGAAATCATATAAAGTATATTCTTTCCCTATAATTATACCAAAAAAAAAAAAAATCCATGGCTGACATATATCTTGAAAATCCCCAAATATTTGGATACTAAATGTGGTCCACTGGAGAAGGAAATAGCAAATCACTCCAGTATTCTTGGCTCATGAACATCATGAACAATATGAAAAGGCAAAAAAAAAAAAAAAAAAATTGACACCAGAAGATGAGTCACCCCAGGTTGACAGGTATCCAATATGCTACTGGAGAAAAGCTGAGAAATAGCTCCAGAACGAATAAAGAGTCTGGGCCAAAGCAGAAATGATACTCAAATGTGAATGTGTCTGGGGTTGACAGTAAAGACTGATGCTATAAAGAACAATTTTGCATAGGAACATGGAATGTTAAGTCCGTGAATCAGAAAACTGGATGTAGTCAAGCAGGAGATGGCAAAAGAAGATATCGTTATTTTAGGAAAGAGTGAACTAAAATGAACAGGAATGGGTGAATTTAATTCAGATGACCATTGTTTCTACTACTGTTGCCAAAAGCCCTGAGAAGAAATGGAGCAGTCCTCATAGTCAACAAAGGGTCAGAAATGCAATACTTAGGTACAGTCTCAAAAATGACAATGATGTTTCTAATGCAAACCACTCAACATCACAGTAATCCAAGTCTTTTCCCCAAGCAGTAATGCAGAAGAAGCTAAAGTTGAATGGTTCTATGAAGACCTACAAGACCTTCTAAAACTAATACCAGAAAAAGATATTATTTTCATCATAGGGGACAGGAATAAAAAGGGAGGAGGAAATCAAGAGATAACCTGCAATAACAGGCAAAGTTGGCCTTGGAGTACAACACAAAACAGGGCAAAGGCTAAAAGAGTTCTGCCAAGAGAACACACTGGTCATAGCAAACACCCTCTTCTAACAACACGAGAGATGACTATATACGAGGACATCACCAGATGGTCAATACTGAAATCAGACTGATTATATTTTTTGCAACCAAATACAGAGAAGCTCTATACAGTTAGCAAAAGCAAGACCTGGAGCAGACTATGGTTCAGATCATCAGCTCCTTACTGAAAAATTCAGGCTTAAATTGAAGAAAAAAGGGGAAGTCACTAGGCCATTCAGGTATGATGTAAATCAAATCCCTTATGATTATACAGTGAAGGTTACAAATAGACTCAAGGGATGAAATCTTATAGACAGAGTGCCTGAAGAACTAAGGACAGAGGTTTGTAACACTGTGCAAGGGGTGGTGACTAAAACCATCACAAAGAAAAAGAAATTCAAGAAGGCAAAGGGGTTGTCTGAGGATACTTACAAATAACTGAGAAGAGAAACAAAAAGCAAAGGAGAAAGGGGAAGATATATCCAACTGAATGAAGAGTTCCAGAGAATAGCAAGGAGAGAAAGCCTTTTAAAGTAAACAATGCAAAGAAATAAAGGAAAACAATAGAATGGGAAAGACTAGAGGTCACTTCAAGAAAACTGGAGATACCAAGGGAACATTTTATACAAAGATGGGCACAATAAAGGACAGAAATGGCATGGATCTAACAGAAGCAGAAGAGATTAAGAAGAGATGGCAAGCACACACAAAAATCTATACCAAAAAAATTAAAATTCTTAATAACCCAGATAACCACAAAGGTGTGGCCACTCACCTACAGCCAGACATCATGAAGTGTTAGGTCAAGTGGGCCTTAGGAAGTATTACTAAGAACAAAGCTAGTGGAGGTGATGGAATTCCAGTTGAACTATTTCAGATCCTAAAGATGATGCTGGTTAAGTGCTGCACTCAACATACCAACAAATTTGGAAAACTCAGCAGTAGCTACACAGGACTGAAAAAGGTCCATTTTCAGCTACTCCCAAAAAAGAGCAACGGCAAAGATTGTTCAAACTACCATACAATTGCACTCATTTCACATGCTAGCAAGATAATGCTCAAAATCCTTCAAGCTAGGTTTCAACATTACATTAACTGAGAACGTCTAGATGTACAAGCTGGATTCAGAAAAGGCAGAGGAACCAGAGGTCAAATTGCCAACATCTGTATGCCTTCTTTGGAGAAATGTCTATTTAGTTCTTTGGCCCATTTTTTTGATTGGGTTGTTTATTTTTCAGGAATTGAGCTGCAGGAGTTGCTTGTATATTTTTGAGATTAACTGTTTGTCAGTTGTTTCATTTGCTATTATTTTCTCCCATTCCAAAGGCTGTCTTTTCACCTTACTTATAGTTTCCTTTGTNATCCATCACTGCTCTGTGAGAAAAAATTCTTGGTGCACAATGAGTAGCTGTATACTGTCTACCTGTTACACTGTTATTTCAAATAAAAATTAAAAATTCTAAAAAAAAAAAAAAAAAAACTCAACATTCAAAAAACAAAGATCATGGCATCTAGTCTCATCACTTCATGGTAAACAGATGGAGAAAAGTGGAAACAGTGACAGATTTTATTTTCTTCAGCTCCAAAATCACTGCAGATAGTGACTGCAGCCATGAATTTAAAAGATGCTTGCCCCTTGGAAGAAAAGATATGATAAACCTAGACAGTATATTAAAAAGCAGAGACATCACTTTGTCAACAAAGTCTGTATAGTTAAATCTATGGTTTTTCCAATAGTCATGTACAGATATAAGAGTTGAACCAAAAAGAAGGCTGAGCACCAAAGGACTGATGCTTGGGACTGTGGTGCTGGTGAAGACTCTGGAGAGTCTCTTTGACAGCAAGGAAGGAGATCAAACCAGTCAATCCTAAAGGAAATCAACCCTGAATGTTCATTGGAAGGACTGATGCTGAAGCTGAAGCTCCGATAATTTGGTTACCTGATGTGAAGAACTGACTCATTGGAAAAGAATCCGAAGCTGTGAAAGATTGAGGGCAGGAGACAAAGAGGGCGACAGAGGATGAGATGGTTGAATGGAATCATCAACTCAATGGACATGAGTTTGAGCAAACTCCAGGAGATAGTGAAGGACAGGGAAGTTTGGCATGCTACAGGCCATGAAGTTACAAAGAGTTGGACACAAATTAGCGACTGAACAAAAACAACAAAAAAGTTCAAAGGCAAATGATTAAAAATCCCAGAACACTTAATTTTGAAAACACTCCCTAAAGACAAATGATGCTAATCAAGTTTCTTCTTCACATAATCTCTTTCCTTTTAAATAAAACTATAGTAGGAGACGGGCTTCCCTGGAAGCTCAGCTGTTAGAGACTCCACCTGCAATGCAGGCGACTCCAGTCTGATTCATGGGTCAGAATCTTCTGGAGAACGGGTAGGCTACTCACTCTAGTATTCTTAGGATTCCCTGATGGCTCAGATGGTAAAGTATCTGCCTTGCAATGAGGGAGACCTGGATTGGGAAGATCCCTTGGAGAAGGCCATGGCAACCCACTCCACTCTTCTTGCCTAGAGAATCCCCATGGACAAAGGAGCCTGGCAGGCTACATATATACAGTTCATGGGGTCCAAAAGAGTTGGACAGGACTGAGTGACTAAGCACAGCACAGTAGGAGCTAAATAGCAACAGTAAATACATGATAATTTTATAAAAGCTGGGAATCTTATTACATGGGTCATCAAATTAAGAGCTATTTTGTTTGGAATTTTTGTGGATGTGTTAAACAATTGTGGTTTTCCAAGCACTGCAAACTACCAAGTAAATTTTGTTGTATCTTTCTATACACTGACTGTACTAACTTCTTCCATCAACTCAAAAGAGAGAAGATATTTTCAAGAAAATATAAACAGTACAGAGGGGAGATTAACAAAGGTTCCTGGCTGTTGTCCA
Source organism: Neotragus moschatus (assembly GCA_006410615.1). Taxonomy (NCBI): domain Eukaryota; kingdom Metazoa; phylum Chordata; class Mammalia; order Artiodactyla; family Bovidae; genus Neotragus; species Neotragus moschatus. The sequence continues at coordinate 31,078 of SJYA01000620.1, read as the reverse complement.
GTATAGAGGGGGGAAAAAAAAGACCAATTTCAAATTTGACTGGAACTTGTTTAAGACATCTGAATGTTTTTAAAGGCAGCTTTGAGATCCTCTTTTTGGCTGCTGATGAAGCAGTTTGGCTGCTGAATTTAGGAACGGAGTAGTTACTTGGAAGACTTTGGCACCTAGGAAACAAAGTAGAATGTACCACAGGACAGTAACAGATGCAACTGACAAACACAAAGAATAGTATGGCACTTGCAATGATTTTTTTTTCCCTGCTGGCATCTGGGGATATTTAGGGAGGAACCCAAAATGGGATATTAGTTATTCCAAAACCATATGAAGTAAGTTGTGAGCAGAACATCTGAAGATTCATACTTATGAATATAATGCTTTAGAATTTAAAATAAAGAATTGGTGGAATATGAAGACTAATGAAAACATCCATGTATACACACACAACCTTACATGAATTACTGGAAGCATAGTGGGATAAACCATTTTCCTTTGGTTTTAAGAAAAAAAAAATGTAGTATATATACAGTATTAACAAAAATTTTTTATTCTCTGAACCAGAATCATCTTTTGGATCTCTCAGAGTATTTTAAATTTCCTTCCTAAATAGGATCTTATATACCAGTTGAAGGCAGAATATCAATGACTTGTTTTTGCATAATTATATCTCCCTCAGGATATTACTAAGACTATGTGACACATAAAAGTATTCAGTGACTGCATGTATACTAGAAGAAGTATCTATCTACCAAGAGACAGTAATTTGTTATTACTAAAATGTCTATGTAAGCATTTTTAAAGATAAAGCTGCTAAACTACTGCCAATGATAACTAATGTTTATTGTGCATTTGGTACACTGGTAAAGAATTTGTCTGCCAATGCATGAGACCTGGGCTTGATCCTCAAGTTGAGAAGATCCCCTAGAGAAGGAAATGGCTATACCCTCCATTATTCTTGCCTGAGAAATTTCATGGACAGAGGAGCCTGGAAAGCTATAGTTCATGCGGTCACAAGAGTTGGACACGACTTAGCCACTAATATCAACAACATCGTGCACTCGTTATATTGTTATAGCAACATGAAGAGCATTAATTGCATTGCATGACCTAGGCATCAAACCCTACATAAATCTGGTTCAGTCTCCATTTATGACAAAGGACATAAAGACATGGATAATGAATTATAATCATTGTGTGTATCTTGGAGTATCTCAAGTCTTACCTCAATTTTGACACCATGTTGGAAAATCAAACTCTAATTGCATAGTAAAACAGTAAGAGAAGTGATATAAAATAATGAATTAAAATATTTCTATTTGATTCAAAGTTTTCAGATCATGTTATACAGTTCCCTGAACAGTTTTTCATTTTGTTAAAGCATTTTTTTTTCTGTCATGCTCTCCATTGAAACTCTGTACTGTGCTTAGTCACTCAGGCATGTCCAACTCTTTGAGATTACATGGACTGCAGCCCACCAGGCTCCTCTGTCCATGGAGATTCTCGAGGCAAGAAGACTGGAGTGGGTTGCCATGCCCTCCTCCAAGGGATCGTCCCAACCTAGGAATCCAACCCAAGTCTCCCGCATTGCAGGCAAATTCTTTACCGTGTGAGCCACCAGGAAAGCCCAAGACTACTAGAGTGGGTAGCATATCCCTTTCTTCAGGGGAACTTCCTGACCAGGAATTGAACTGTGTCTCCAGGATTGCAGGCAGATTCTATACCAGCTGAGCTACCATTTCTCTTTGTTTCTTAGCACTGTATTCTTTGATAAACTCCCCCCACCTCAAAATAAAGCTGCATTTTGAAATTAAGAATTTACAAAGTCTTAATTTGAAATTAAGAAATCAACTCAAAGTTGCTAGTGGTAGACTATATCATGTTTCCTGAAGGTATCCTTATCCAAATTCTAGAAATTGTGGATTTGTGAATTACTCCTTTACATGGCAAGATGTGCTTAAATTAAGGATCTCAAAATGGGAAAATTTCCCTAGATTATCTGGCTGAAGTGAGTGCAACCACAAGAGTAGTTACAAGATAGTAGAAAACGGTTTAGAACGAAAGATGTGATAGGAGAAGCATACTGAAGCAATGCTCTTTGAAGATGGAAGAAAAGGCCACGGCGAGGAAAGCAGGCAGCTTTCATATGCTAGAAAAGCAAAATCAAGGCACCCTCCTTCAAAGCCTTGAAAAGAAACATAACCATGTTGACACCTTGATCTAAGGACTTCCGATCTTAGAAACTATAAGATACTGTATGTGAGACAGTAAAAGATACATAGATGTATAGAACAGTGTTTTGGACTCTGTGGGAGATGGAGAGGGTAGGATGATTTGGGAGAATGGCATTGAAACATGTATAATATCATATAAGAAACAAATCGCCAGTCTAGGTTCAATGCAGGATACAGGATGCTTGGGGCTGGTGCCCTGGAATGACCCAGAGAGATGGTATGAGGAGGGAGGTGGGAGGAGGGTTCAGGATTGGGAACACATGTACACCCATGGTGGATTCATGTCGATGTATGGCAAAACCAATACAGTATTGTAAAGTAAAAAAAAAAGAAAAAGATACTAAACAGTGTTGTTTTAAGTCGCAAGGTTTTATGCCATTAGTAGCTAGTAACATTAGCAATAGGAAACTGAAAGTGAAAGTGTGTCCGACTCTTTGTGACCTCATAGACTACACAGTCCATGGAATTCTCCAGGTCAGAATACTGGAGTGGGTAGCCTTTCCCTTCTCGAGGAGATCTTGCCAGGTCTTCCACATTGCTTGCAGATTCTTTACCAGGTGAGGCACTAGGGAAGCCCAAGAATACTAGAATGGGTAGCCTAGCCCTTCTCCAGTGATCTTCCTGACCCAGGAATCGAAATGAGGTCTCCTGCAATGCAGGGGGATTCTTTACAAGCTGAGCTATCAGGGAAGTCCGGCAATAGGAAAGTAATATATTTTCCCATATATTTGTGTGGTAAATAACATCTAGAGCTATTTCAGAAATCTCTTAAAAAAAAACCAACCTATTCTTGATGTTAATTTTCATCAGCAGAGAATTCTCCATAGAATGACCAGTAATACTGGCCATTACATTTGGAAAGACTGCTTTCATTGAACATATTTATATGAAAAAAAGCTATGCTTTCTGAACATCAGCAATAAAATCATTAGGTTATAAATTAAAGGGAAGATTGCTAAAATTTTTAGTTTTTTTAAAGAAATATATAATTCACAGAAGTATATAAAGTTTTAGTCAAATGAAATGTTATAACAATAACTTTGTAAATATGTTGGACCATATATAGACTTCAGGTTCTCAACCCATGCTGCACAGTATTATCACCTGGGGGAATTCTAGCAATAAATTCCATTTCCTGACCCTACCCTGAGAGACTCTGATTTAATGGTTTGGGGTAAGACCCAGACATTAGTATGCCTTGAAAGGCCTGCAGGTGATTTTAACATATAGCTAGGAAGGGCTGAGAACAAGCAATATAATCTTTTATACAAGTCTATAACCCTTAATTAGTAATAAAATTCAGTTGAGAGATATAAGAAGTCAACAAATACATTATATAGAAGTGTACCCTCTATGCTCTGTGTTATATTAGAGAATGCTGTGCTTCATATACAATGATAATGGCAGATTTATTGATCGAATCATAAGTGTTTGCCTAATTTTTCTAATCTCATTAGGTGCTTATGTGGCAATGTTACTCACTGGTTGAGGTATAGGGGAAGTATTTTAAAGAAATTATTACATTAAAATTTAAGACTTTCTTAACATAAAAAAACTGAATATGAACTATAGACCTTAAAAACATATTTAATTTCCAAATTAAAATATATTAATATGAATAATTAATATCCATTAAAATTTTCTAATAAAAAATTAGAATCTGCCTTGTCATCACCACAACCAAATTTACAGGGGTAAGAATACACAGACAATGATAAACAGGTCAAATTCATGAATTTTGTTAATTGTCATGTGTCTTTACCAAGTCTCAAGCTTTAAGATACAAACAAAACAAATTATGTGGTATCAAATGCACCAAAACAAAAACAAAAATTTAATGGCATGAAATAGGCAATTTTCACTGCTATAATCCAAGCTTTTTCATTATGGTACATTTTTGTTTTTTCAAAAAAGCATTCCATTTGAAAACAGAGCACTTTTCCCAAGTCAAAAAAAAAAAAAAGCATAAATTACTAAATTAGTGCAAGAATATGATACTTGTTATTCTATAACCTATGTATAACTATCTTCCTCCACACATGTAACAATGTTTCTTTATACTAAGAAACATTTAGAAATAGTATAAACACTAAATATTAGCAAACCAAAGAGCAGTGCTTATATTCTTCAACAAATATCAATTATTTGTTAAATCAGACCATTTGTTTACAGTAAATAACTTATACAGATTTTTAATCTACTCCATAAAGAGTGCATACACACAGAAACAATGTAATTAATCACTAACGAGCAACAGAACAAGTGTAATTTTAATTATCATCAATATTTATTTCTCAGTCTGTAACCTAATGTTCAACTGCTAGAAAGGATGGCCAACATTTATCACTGAACAATAAATAAAAACATATGTAATCCATACTCTACATCTGTTTCGTAAAATATCTCTTGATACGCAACTGAAATACATTATTTCAGATTCTTCTATAATTGTCCAGCTAATGGGTATTAGCCAACCTTAATAGGGATAGCAGGAGAAATACCTTCTCTGGGATAAGTTATGTCAATGATTATATGCCTGAAATAATTTTAATTAGTATCAAAAAGTTAAAAAATATTTTAAGTTTATGACATAATTCCACACTGATCATAGAACAGCTCTGTATGATTTTAATAACTTTAGAGCATGAAATTTTTTTCACCTTGTTTTATGTCCCTGGATATGTTCCAGCGTCTTCTAGTTTATAGTCTAGGGCAATTTGAATAGAATTCATATCCTACTGTTGTGTGAAAATTGCATAAATTTTAACTATGTTAATTGCTTCATGGTACCTTTCAGGTCTATTATATTCCTCTATGTTTCTGTATATTCATTCTATTAATTTTTGAGTTTTATATGGGAAGTGAAAAAAAAGTGAAAGTGAAAGTTGTTCAGTCGTGTCCAACTCTTTGCAACCCCATGGACTATACAGTCCATAGAATTCTCTCGGCCATAATACTGGAGTGGATAACCTTTCCCTTCTCTAGGGGATCATCCCAATCCAGGGATCAAATCCAGGTCTCCTGCATTGCAGGTAGATTCTTTACCAGCTAAGCCACAAGAAATATCAACTAAAAATCTTAATTTATCTACTGAAAAAATAATTTTAATATATAGTGGAGCTATATGTAACTTTGTCCTGTATTTTCCAAGTCTCCTGTAAATATGTTATCATACTTTCATAATTAAAAAATAGAAAAAAAAATTTAAGTTTATGATAATATAAAAGGGCTTATTAGGAAATTTTAGGAGGTGGGTGGTTGGGTGAGGTAAATAAGTCACAGTAAAATTTGTTTCAACAGAAAAGGAAAAGTATAGACTGTCACTGTGGTTTATAAACATCATTTCAATAACATCCTAAAAATCAGCCCAATGGGAACAAAACCCCTCTGTAACAAAGTATTAAATAGATAAGTATGCCATAAATTATTCAATAGAAATTTCTAGTGTTACTCAAAATAATTTGGATGTAGATCGGACTTCAGAGAGCATCTACTCCACACTTCTCATTTTAAGAAGAGGAGACTGATGCTTCAAGAATTATATTTATCATTTTCATAGCAAATAAATACATTACTAGTGAAGCATCACTACTAGTGAAGCATCAGTACTGGCTTCCCGATTTCCACTTCCAAACTCGACACACCTATAGCACTTTTTAAGAAATGAGAACTCACCCAAAGTTTAATCATGAGTTGTGCTGAGATTTTTTTTTTTCTTACCCTTTTGAACTTCTTCAGGCACCCCTATGTTCTTCCACTTTCAACACGCTGCTCTACCTTAAGTCAAAAAAATTAGGACCAAAAAGGGTCTGATGATCCATCTTCACCCTTGTTAACTTCCATCCTGTGCCAGTGACAGAGTTGACAAAGTAACAAAAATTCTTTGAGATTTATTTAAGCCCTTTCTGTATCTGTCCAAAGAAAGAATTTGCCAGGAAAGACTGATAAAGAAAATGCTAAATCAAGTCTTAAACAATGAGGACATTATTGTCTCAATCTCTCAAATGCTTTACAATCAAGGTCCCAGCTCCCCATCTCAAGAATGCAGGGTTTCTGCACCATTTTCATTTCCTGTCATCAGTGTGGATTTCATCTGGAGGTTAGTTTGGTTTTTGTTGATATAGAAGGAATGAAGACTTTCCTATTTTCCTCTGATCGGACTGAAAATGGTTGTCCATAGGCTTCTCTAAGAGTCTAAAAAAATTTCCCTGAAGCCTCCAAAAAATTTCTCCTTGCATCCCAACAGCCAGAATTCAGTCATACCCTAAAGCAATCATCGGCAAGGGAGAAAAGATTATCTTTAGACCAAACAGTACATCTCTGAAACAAAGGACAGGATGGTTTTCCCTATGACACGTGACTTTATGCAACAAGATACTGAACAGCATGTAGGTTCTATGAGAAAAGGAAGGAGGGGATCATAGTTGCTGAGCAGTCAGCCCTCAAAGTTCATTACTCCTTTAGCTACAAAGTTTCCCTACACAGCCTTATTCCCTTATTTTCAAAACTCCCCAGCCCTACCCACATGCTCCTATCCCTTCCCTAAAGTAGAAGGCTTAGCATCTCATATGGTCCCTGCATTAAGCTTCAAGTCCAGATCCTTAGGTAATGGCTACTGTCACCAGTAGGTCCAAATTGCTTAGTGAACTCCCTCTAAATGATAAGGTATCTACTCCTTCAAATCTACACACCAATTAACTGTGGAATAAGACCAGCAAAGAACTATAAAATGCCAGAAAGAGGATTAATAAAAAGCAATCAAAAGTAATCATGGGTCCAAAATGTGCTCATACTCTCTTCCAAGACAGGGGAAGAACAGATTTCCAGTATGGAAAAAGAACAAGTTCTTGGGTGGCCCACATTTCTGCTCTCCACCCTTATCCATTTTCCTCTATGGACACACTGCTGAATGTGGCTGCCATGTGCATGCCCAGTTGTATCTAATTCTTTGCGACCCCATGGACCATAACCCACCAGACTCCTCTGTCCGTAAAACTTCCTGGCAAGAATACTGGAGTGGGTTACCATTTCCTCCTCCAGGGGATCTTCCCAAGCCAGGGATCAAACCTTCATCTCCTGTGTACCCTGCACTGGCAGGTATATCTCTACTACTGAGAAACCTGGAAAGCCTGAATGCAGCTATCAGGCAAGATCTAAGAAATATTTTTAATATTCTAATTTTAGTCTATAATTTAATATTTTTTCTCACGTACAAGAAGTTGGAAATGAAGTATTTAAGTGAAAGAAAGCTTTTGTTTCATAATTTCCACTCTTCAGAAAAGGTTTTCAGTTACAATTTAGAGAAGATGGCATAATTAGTCAATAGAAAGAAAATCTTTCTTTTTTCAATTTCATAATGATAGCAAAGTTAAAAATAAAATTTCAAATAGCTTTAATTTGTATAATCAAATGTTATTCAATGATGTAGAAACTAAATGACAAAGATGAGGTTATCTTTGCTCAGGTACTACCCTCCTGCTACCAGGCTTATTGCTTTAGGCCCTTTGAGTATATGGACTTTATGATTTCCTTTCTGCTTTGCTCGTGTGTGTTTAATTAGTCATGGTACACTGAAAATCCAAACCCAGTCACTAAGCAAATTTCTAGGGTATTTTCTGTTCCCAAAGCCTGAATTTCATGATAATAATTCTGGACTATGTCCCAATAAGTACATTAACAGCTTTTTGCTTAGTTTAGACAGAAAGATGCTTTATGAATGCCTTAATAACCCATGCTAGAAAAGAGGAAACATATGAAATAGGTCATTTTCCTGATTCTTTTTCATGCCTAATTTCTGCGAATTAAATTTATAACGATACTAGCTATTTTGTTTTCCTGTTAAACTTAAAACACCTAAAGCAACTCATTAAACAAAGAGCAAGTATCAACAGTAATCAGCTCAATTATAGGTATTGTGAAGGAAATACAAATACACAAAACATTAGGAAAACCCTCAAGGCTCCATTTAAAAAGAAATACAACCACAACTTGGTATATACATACATAATCTGATAGTTTGGAGAGCACATGGAATGGAACAAAATTTTAATAATAATTTCTTAAGAACTGAGGAGCGAATGTAGAAGATACATAGATTGATGAGAGGCTAGAGAGTCAAATGTTTTCCACAGAAGCCAAACCAGGAAGAGCATCAGGAAGGATCTGGAGGTTTGTATGGCTGAAGCAGATACTGTGTTAGAGATCCGTGAGCATGTGTAAAAGTTGGGAAGTGCAAATACCCAGCATGACCACTTTGGGCTGCAATGTGACCTAGCTTGTGATCTTAGATAAATGAAGAGTTCTTCATTTGAGGGACATTTCATCATGTGAGGAGGAGACGCATGATTGTGGATGAAGTCATGATTTCCACCTATAAGTAATATTTACTTTGTGTTATTTTATAGCTGGGGAAGTAACAATTGTGTGGTGTGAGACAAATATATGGCAAAGCAGAGGAGTGTTGTAAAAAAGAGATTAGCAAAAAAGTACTATATGCCCAAAAGTCCATATGCTCAAAGGGCCTAAAGTAATAAGCTTGGTAGCAGGAGGGTAACACCTGAGCAATGACAACCTCATCTTTGTCATTTAGTCTCTACAAAATTGAATAACATTTGATTATACAAATTAAAGCTATTTGAAATTTTTTTTTTAACTTTACTATCATTATGAAATTGAAATATTTTTTCAAAGTACATGTTCAATGACACAGATATTGGTATGGTTTCAAAACCATACTCAGTGATTGAAATGGTTAGTATACATTTGCTGCTGCTGCTGCTGCTGCTGCTAAGTTGCTTCAGTCGTGTCTGCCTCTGTGCGACCTCATAGACGGCACCCCACCAGGCTCCTCTGTCCCTGGGATTCTCCAGGTAAGAATACTGGAGTGGGTTGCCATTTCCTTCTCCATCTATACATCTATGTATATATAATGCATTCAAACACTGTTCCTACAGTATTGCAATTGTTAATATTAGAGGACTCGATATCAGACGGGCTTGAGAGTCTATTCTCTATCTACTTCTGATAGCGGCAAGACCATGCCCACTTACAGAAACTCCCTAAGCCTCAGCTTCCTCACCATGGTGTGAGGAATCATACAGTCATTACATGGTTATTGTAATCATAACACTGGGTTCCCTGGTAACTCAACGGTAAAGAATCTGCCTGATAATGCAGGTGATGTGGGTTCAATCTCTGGGTCAGGGATACTCCTGGAGAAGGAAATGGCAGCTGACTCCAATATTCTTCCCTGGGAATCCCAAGGACAAAGGAGCCTGATGGGCTATAGTGCATGGAGTTGCAAAGAGTCAGACACAACTTAGCAACTAAACAACAAAAGAAACAATAATCATAATATCAGGTAATGATCCTAGAGACCTAAATTCAGTGTTAGAACATCGTACTTCCTCAATAAATAATAACATTACTTGTCATCATCAACTGCCCAACTTCTCAAGAACAGTATAATTGATATTAAATTGCATTTACTTTCATGCACATTTCAAAAGAAGTATCTCATTTTACAAAGATAATCTGAAGAAAATGACAATTGTGTCATATTTTCCAACCCAAATGTATTTTATAATAACAATTGACTAATACATGTCAGGTCTTTCAGCCCCATGAGAAGTTTCTAAATAAGTTCAAAGAACCATTATTTCAACCTTTCTAGTAATAATAATGAAAAAGGTAGAAAAATAGAAAAAGAAAACAAAAAAATGTCAATTTAAATGCAATTGCATGATTCCCACACAAACATTTAGTATGTCTCAACATCATCATCTCCTGGCCCCTGGAGGATAAACACATGAATAATCCTGTAGATTTCAGTGGCTGCAGTTTCTTTTCTTTGGCTGATTCAGGTCATCAGGACCAGAGTGAATCTTAGCAGGAGCATAGCTAAGACTATCTCATTAGCAACCAGTGTAGTAACAAGGGAAGATATCCCCTAAAGGTGAATATATGCAGAACAAATGTACTGATAGAAACCAGAGGACTCACAGAAGCCAGTTAACAACAGGAGAGCCATTCTGCTGCAACCAGATCTCCTTTAAAGCTCTCAGAGATAAGAAGTACCCCAAATAAATGTATAATGTGCATCCATTCTTGCCCAGACAATAATATTGTCTGGAAAACTGTGGCTGCATATTTACCATCTGGCAACTGGGAAACATTAGCAATGGAGCAGCTAGCTGCTTGAGCAAGAGCTACCACATACCCACATGCACGGAAAATCTGAATCAGCAACAGAGTCAGAAGCATATGTCCTGCCAAAGAATGAATATTCACAGTGCTGCCAGTACCACACAGGTTGAATTAAACGCAAACGCCAACAACTCTTACAATTCGACGTTGATATTCTGCCTGACAGCAACATCAAAGATCAAAACACAGCAATGATATAGGATAATTCCTCAAGGGTTTGTATATAGTTAGTGTGAGGAAATGAATCAGAGACTAGTTATAATCTTCAGAGTAATGGCTTTTCTGAGCAGGAAAGACTACAGTAAAGGAAGAGAACACACATCACACAGAGAATCCCCAAGTGCACGTATACGAGGCAAAAAGGCTTTGGAAATCCTTTACAAAGATGTAATGGCTTTAGCCTTTAAAATCTGAGTATGTTGCTTTCTCTCTCTCTCAAGTCTTAAAATGTATGTATCGCTACCCTAAAACCATTCAGCATCAAGTATCAGTAGAAGGATTCTCTGATAGTCCCATATCTCTCATACAACTGTTTTTGCTTTATCATAGTCTATATCAAGATCAAATTTAAAAGTTCAAACACAGAAAACTAGACTTGCAAACATGAGGCTAAAATGAAAGTTCATCCAAATGTATAAACATCAAATCAGCCTGCAGACACGTAAACCAAATGCCTCCCTGCTAGCATATGCATTTACCCTGACAAGGCTCTGTTTTCATTACTCCCACTGTTTCAAGTTATCTGCGCAAGGTTAAGCTAGAAACCTATTTTTAATTGCTGACTTCTGATAAAAGACATCTCTAACTTGGAAATACTGCTTCAAATAATTTATAATGCAGAGAAATTATGGTTTGAAGTTCTTATAAGCATGAGAAACAAAGAATTAGGTACAGTGCAGTTTGGATCACTGTGTTACCAAATGAACCACGTAAGTGTAATTAAACAACAAGCATTCCTCAACAGATTTATTCCATTTGGCTTCTCCTGGATAACTGACAATAAAAAGAAATCTTCCACAAAACACAGGTCTGATCATGCTTTTCCTGCAGTTGCAAACTTTCAAAGGCCTCCCTTGTCTTTAGAAGCAGCAACTATTAGTGCGGCTTTTGAGGCTAATGTCAATCTGGCAATTTCACAATGAAGAGAAGAGGTTTTCCCAACATTGCCAAGAATGAGGAGAACCCTTATCAACTTCACAATTGCTCACAGACTATACACCACCCTGCATAACTGTAGAACTTTCAGAAGCTATCACCTGAAGAATGCATAAGAATGAAATTAGTAATGACTTTATCAATTATAACATCTACATGCATATGAAAATAATATGTATAATTACTATCTACACAAAATTTTGACAGCAGAAGAGATTTGAAGACCTCTATAGTGGCTTTCTCAGAGAAGGCAATGGCACCCCACTCCAGTACTCTTGCCTGGAAAATCCCATGGATGGAGGAGCCTAGTAGGCTGCGGTCCATGGGGTCGCTAAGAGTCGGACACGACTAAGTGACTTCACTTTCACTTTTCACTTTCATGCATTGGAGAAGGAAATGGCAACCCACTCCAGTGTTCTTACCTGGAGAATCCCAGGGGCGGGGGAGCCTGGTGGGCTGCCGTCTATGGGGTTGCACAGAGTCGGATACGACTGAAGTGACCTAGCAGCATAGTGGCTTTCTACTTCATAGTTGAGGCAAACTCTTTATGACCCTATGAATTGTAGCCTGCCAAGCTCCTCTGTCCAGGAATTTTCCAGGCAAGGATACTGGACTGGGTGGTTATCCCTTTCTCCAGGGGAATCTCCCCAATCCAGGGATTGAACCTGGGTCTCCTTCATCGGGGGCATATTCTTTACCACCTGAGCCACCATGGAAACTCTTATGGTTAAGGAACCACTCATATAGTGAAAAGAATAAATGAAGAATTCCTTGGGCACTATTGTTGCTCCACTGCCTAGCACTATGCTTGTAGGAAGTGTGCCATGTTTATTTGCTAAAAGAATAAAACAGGTCTCTTGCTGCAGCAACACCATTGAGAGCAGGACTGTAGGCTTGGAGCGTAACTTCTTGGATTGTTTTAAGAAAACGGCAGACAAGCTGGACATGGGGGAAATGACCAGCTTCAATAATGCCAACTTGAAGATAAAGACGCAGGAGAACACCCTGCTGGCCAAAGAGATCATTGAGTAGAAGCAAGCAAAGTGAAATTTCCTAAGGACCTAAGGAATTCTCTACCCCTTCATCTTAGAGAGCCCAGTCATGAAGTAGAGTAAGTCACCTGCAAGATGGACAAAAGTGACAAGTTGCGCTGTGAATCCAGGTACTCCACACTGATGTCACTGGCCTGTGGGTCTTTGATGGGACCGTCCAAATGGACTGCTCAGTGTAGGGTGTTTGAATAAGGATGGCTACAATAACTGCAATGTGGCTGAAAAGAATGTGCAATGAGTGATTTTAGGTCTGTTTAATGTAAGCAAATTGAACTAGTTATGAGTTGCCAGCCAGAAAAACACTTCCCTGGCTTGATCTGATATTAAAAAAGTATTTGTATGAATAATGAAAATAAAACACATCTCATCACAAAAAAAAGAATGAATGGCTTTAGACCACAGTTTCAGTCATAGTTACTAAGCTTTGGGACTCTGCATTAGTTGTCTCCTCTAGTGGACTGCTCACTCAGGTATCCACAAGGCTCTTTCCATCAGTTCCCTCAAGCCTCTACTTAAATTCCACTTTTCAAATGAGGCAAACCCCCATGCAGGATTCTTAAGACCCTCTGACTTAGTTCATTGGATTTTCTTTCCTCTAGCGCTAATCACGCTCAATGATTCTCTAAAATTACTATCGAATATTTTTCTTATTATTTTTCCTTTGCCTCCCACTCACTAGAAGGCAAGTTCCACAAGTAGAGAGATTTTCTGTGACTTCTTCACATTCTAAAATAATGCCTTGAAGGGACTTCCTTGGTGGTCCAGTAACTGAGACCCTGCTTTTCCAATGCAGGGGGTGCAGGCTGGATTCCTGGTTAAGGAACTAAGATCCTACATTCCATGTACGGCCAATAAACAAACAAATGCATGTATATACATATATGCATACGTGTGTGTGTGTGTTTCGGTGTGTGTGTGTGTACACACACACATATACATATATAGAAAACGATGCCTGGCATAATGACATTTTAACAATGATTCAATCTTTGGATAAATCAAGTCTTTTTGTTGATGCTGATCCTTCTAAGGAATAAAACTTCTACTTCATTTACAGAGTGGTTTGAGGATCAAATGAGTGATCCAATCACTGCTCTGAAATAGATGTAAGTCAACTTGTAATTCTTTCACATGGGATGATGCAAGTGCAGCAGGTGAGAGAAGACAGACTACCCTCTCCCTTGTAGAGGCCCACAGTTTGGGAATGATACTTCACTGACATGACTGAGAGTTGTAACTAGAAAGATAGGCTACATGTTTTAATTACAAATTATAAGCCAGCCTGTGTTAACTTGGACCTTTTTTTTTTTTTTTTTTTTTTTNAGTGAAAAGAATAAATGAAGAATTCCTTGGGCACTATTGTTGCTCCACTGCCTAGCACTATGCTTGTAGGAAGTGTGCCATGTTTATTTGCTAAAAGAATAAAACAGGTCTCTTGCTGCAGCAACACCATTGAGAGCAGGACTGTAGGCTTGGAGCGTAACTTCTTGGATTGTTTTAAGAAAACGGCAGACAAGCTGGACATGGGGGAAATGACCAGCTTCAATAATGCCAACTTGAAGATAAAGACGCAGGAGAACACCCTGCTGGCCAAAGAGATCATTGAGTAGAAGCAAGCAAAGTGAAATTTCCTAAGGACCTAAGGAATTCTCTACCCCTTCATCTTAGAGAGCCCAGTCATGAAGTAGAGTAAGTCACCTGCAAGATGGACAAAAGTGACAAGTTGCGCTGTGAATCCAGGTACTCCACACTGATGTCACTGGCCTGTGGGTCTTTGATGGGACCGTCCAAATGGACTGCTCAGTGTAGGGTGTTTGAATAAGGATGGCTACAATAACTGCAATGTGGCTGAAAAGAATGTGCAATGAGTGATTTTAGGTCTGTTTAATGTAAGCAAATTGAACTAGTTATGAGTTGCCAGCCAGAAAAACACTTCCCTGGCTTGATCTGATATTAAAAAAGTATTTGTATGAATAATGAAAATAAAACACATCTCATCACAAAAAAAAGAATGAATGGCTTTAGACCACAGTTTCAGTCATAGTTACTAAGCTTTGGGACTCTGCATTAGTTGTCTCCTCTAGTGGACTGCTCACTCAGGTATCCACAAGGCTCTTTCCATCAGTTCCCTCAAGCCTCTACTTAAATTCCACTTTTCAAATGAGGCAAACCCCCATGCAGGATTCTTAAGACCCTCTGACTTAGTTCATTGGATTTTCTTTCCTCTAGCGCTAATCACGCTCAATGATTCTCTAAAATTACTATCGAATATTTTTCTTATTATTTTTCCTTTGCCTCCCACTCACTAGAAGGCAAGTTCCACAAGTAGAGAGATTTTCTGTGACTTCTTCACATTCTAAAATAATGCCTTGAAGGGACTTCCTTGGTGGTCCAGTAACTGAGACCCTGCTTTTCCAATGCAGGGGGTGCAGGCTGGATTCCTGGTTAAGGAACTAAGATCCTACATTCCATGTACGGCCAATAAACAAACAAATGCATGTATATACATATATGCATACGTGTGTGTGTGTGTTTCGGTGTGTGTGTGTGTACACACACACATATACATATATAGAAAACGATGCCTGGCATAATGACATTTTAACAATGATTCAATCTTTGGATAAATCAAGTCTTTTTGTTGATGCTGATCCTTCTAAGGAATAAAACTTCTACTTCATTTACAGAGTGGTTTGAGGATCAAATGAGTGATCCAATCACTGCTCTGAAATAGATGTAAGTCAACTTGTAATTCTTTCACATGGGATGATGCAAGTGCAGCAGGTGAGAGAAGACAGACTACCCTCTCCCTTGTAGAGGCCCACAGTTTGGGAATGATACTTCACTGACATGACTGAGAGTTGTAACTAGAAAGATAGGCTACATGTTTTAATTACAAATTATAAGCCAGCCTGTGTTAACTTGGACCTTTTTTTTTTTTTTTTTTTTTTTAACCTAAAACACCTTTAGTTTCCCAACTGAGTTCAGCGTGGTTCTCTACCATCATACGTATGATGGTTAGGTATGGCTAGGCTAAGGTGCCCTAGTTTGGCAAAAACTAGTCTAGATCTGGATGTGAAGGTATTTTTTAGACATGATTAACATTTACAATCAGTTTATGTTAGGCAGAGCAGATTATCGTCCATAATGGGTGGGCCTCATCCAATCAGTTGAAGACTTTAAGAACAATGACAAAGGTTTCACAAAGAAGGACTTCTGCCTCAGGACTGAAACCTGCCTGGACTTCCTAGTCTGCCTCCCGGCCTGCCTCCCATACAAATTTCAGACCTGCTGATTCCCACAATCAAGTGGCAACCTCTCTCTCCCCACACATATATCCTATTGGTTCTGTTTCTCTGAAAAGTCCTAACTAATAGAGTTCTGGTGACTGAAGCTTTAGAAACAATGCTAGTGATATACCTTCTTAGGAGGAAAAGCAATATGCTCAATTTCATTAAGATATTGCTTCTGGAAACTAGCTTGATGTATTTAATGCACAGATTTTAAGTGCAAAGGTTAGTTAAGTTCTGAAAAATACAACTGTATATCTACCATCTCCATCAATATACAGAACATTTCCATCACCACTCTTGCCTTTTTCCACTGTTCTGATTTCTATCACAAAAAAATAGAAAGTTTTGCCTCTTACAGAATTTCATATGTAAGAATTCACACAGTATTCTTTTGAAGATGGCTTCTATTACTTAACCATGTGTTTGAGATTCAACCATGTTGTCAAGTATATCTATAGATTTAATTTTTAACTTTTATGTTAGGTTTCTGATCACCTTGAATGTTTGTATTAAGTAAAAAGTGGAGGCTGAAATTCACTGCTCTCTGGTAACTCTTCCCAAATGTTCTAGAACCATGTGTTGAAAAGATTTTCTTTTCCCTATAAATCACCTAGAGGTCTTTGTAAAAATCAATTCACTATGTATGTGTGTGTCTATTTTTGACTATCTAGAGTGTTCAGTTCCTCTTTTGTACACCAATTTCACATAGGTTTAATTCTGGACTCTCAAGAGTTTTCTCCAACACCACACTTCAAAATCATCAATTCTTCAGAGCTCAGCTTTCTTTATAGTCCAACTCTCACATCTGTACATGACCACTGGAAAAACCATACCTTTGACTAGACGGACCTTTGTTGGCAAAGTAATGTCTCTGCTTTTCAATATGCTATCTACTTTGGTCATAACTTTTCTTCCAAGGAGTAAGCATCTTTTAATTTCATGGCTGCAGTCACCATCTGCAGTGATTTTGGAGCCCCCCCCAAAAATAAAGTCTGACACTGTTTCCACTGTTTCCCCATCTATTTCTCATGAAGTGATGGGACTGGATGCCATGATCTTCATTTTCTGAATGTTGAGCTTTAAGCCAACTTTTTCACTTTCCTCTTCACTTTCATCAAGAGGCTCTTTAGTGATAGTTTAATTTTTAACTTTAGTTTCCAAGTTCTGGCTAGAATATGAATAAACTTTTTCTGTATTTTCTGTATATTTAAAATATAAAAAACAATATTCCTCCAAAGTTAATTAGCTCTGGGACTTTAAAAAATACATATTAAAAACTCTTGAAGTTAATATTCTCTATAGCATAATGTAGAAAATCTTGCTTTACTTCTAAGGTAAATTTAACTCCAATAAACTATAATTATAATTTGGAATACACTAATTCTCTCAACCACAGAGTCTCCCATAGATCAAAAATATAAACTTCATCATGATCTTAGGTCACTGCACTTACAAGCATGGGTTTCCCGTGTGATGCTAGTGGTAAAGAACCTGCCTCCCAATGCAGAAGACACAGGAGACACGGGTTCAATGCCTGAATTGGAAAGATCCTCTGGAGGAGGGCATGGCAACTCACTCCAGTATTCTCGCCTAGAGAATCCCCATAGACAGAGGAGCCTGGCGGGCTACAGTCCATGGGGTCGCAAAGAGTTGGACATGGCAGAAGCAACTTAGTACATGCTTATCTACTTGGGAATAAATGCAATAAACACTCTAGTATAACTGCCGTAATTATAAAGGATGTCAAATGTCAATCTTTTTTTAAAAAAAAAAAACTTTATAAATCAGTGCAGAAGCACTGCTTTTGCAGAGGCAGGACACAGAGACCTCAAGGCACAACTCTTCTGTGTGCTCCACCCCATGGTCTGAAAATGGCCAATTTATGTAGCATTTTCTTCTTCATTTATGCAGGATCCTCATCCCTACTCTGTTTGGAACTTAGAACTCTACCAACCTCTTCACCACCAACACCAAACTTCTTCTCCTTCAACAAGTAGCAGTGAATATGAGTTTTCATACTTTGGGGCTGATTGATTTCAATAAAACTGAAATTTATCAATGGCAAAATTTACCAGGAGCAGGCAATTTTAGCTTTAATAGTAGAACCAAAGATCTGTTCATCTATGTAAAAAAAAAAATATATATGTGTATATATATATATATATATATATAAAAGCAAGCAGATGAAGAGCCAAAATGGCAACAGAAGGCAACAAACTGGCCTTTACATCACATTGGGAATTTACATGGAAGAAATCTAATTTAGGCCTTTCATGCTATGTTGTAAAGCAGAGAGCACTGTGTCCTGAGATACACAACACAGAGTTTTCACTAAGTGGATGAAATAGGATACTTTCATCTCAGACTCCTTCTAGAATATTTAGACCCTTGTGTCCAAGTAGAACATAGAGGGCTCACTGGAGAGCTTCTCTGTATTGATCACTCTACTCTGCCCCTCAAGACATTTTACATACATACGTATTTTTGTTAATGATGAATTTCCAAGCTCCCTTAACCATGGGGTTGCAAAGATTTAGACACAGCTGAGCAGCTTTGACTACTGCTACTAAGCTGAGGCCATTCTCTGCACTTCTGGGAAGTGTCCCTCTCAGTGCAATTGCATCTGACAGTGGCTGTGGCATCACTGAGACCTAGATAGTTTCCTGAGCCTCCTAACCTTTCCCTAAGTTTGATGATGAGGCTTCTGACAAAGTAGCACATTGTGGAGTTAAAAGCTCTCTGTCAACACAAACATAAAAGTCTTATCAGAAAAGAGAAAATTCTATAGGAAATTTTCTCTACCTAGAACAAGCTAGGTGAAGGAAAACACTAACTTTGGATTTACTTTTTGTTTTATTTTGCTGCAGTTTTCACAAAGAAGCTTTTGTTTCTCTGTGTGTGTTTAATTGAGTTGCAAGAGTATACTTTCCCTTAAGGTCAAGATAAAGAGGATCCTACAGGTAAGATGACCAGATAGAACAAGAATCAGTGGTCTGATCCACCTTAATACTGAGAAACGTGTGCAAACTCGGAAACTCTGCTCTGTAAGTTTAAGACCTTTCTTGCTCTGTGAGTTTAAGACCACTTTTGTTTTCTTTCTTGTGTTTTGGTGGAGGAGTAGGGGGGTCTTAAAGTATGACATATTTTCTAGGGACATTGCTGGGGAGGTGGCATCTGGGAATCAGTGGGATGAGAGACTGGAAAAGAGATTTTGCAGTCTGAAACATCTACCCAGATCATTCTGATGGGATGGGTTTCTGCACCAGCACTGTGATTACCTCACCCCCACAAAGACTCATGGGGGCAAATTATGAAAAAAAAAAAAAAAAGCATGATAAACACTGTTTACAATGTTCTTCATAATATACAATTAGAAGTCCAACCCAAAACAAAGTAAGCTACAAATGATCCCTGGAAGCAAAGTTAAGCAGATAATGAAGGTGAGTGCTATTACAGAAACAGTGTTCTGGCTCCCTAGTGCTCTCTGGAATGTACCCCACTAAGCCAACTCTGTCAGTGAAACACAGCAAGCACCTAAGAACAATTCTTTCTGAAACCAAGTATTTCCATAGAGAGTTTGTTTGTTTGTTTTAATAGGGTTAATTTTTAACCTAACTCCAACTTTTATTCTGTTTCTCTGCAAACTTAAGCAAATACAGCCCCACTGCAGCTGATCAAGGCAGCCCAGCTCAGGAAACTATCTGTCTAGGTCTCCGTGATGCCACAGCCGCTGTCAGATGCAACTGCACTGAGAGGGACACCTCCCAGAAGTGCAGAGAATGGCCTCAGCGTAGTAGTGGTAGTCAAAGCTGCTCAGCTGTGTCTAACTCTTCGCAACCCCATGGTCTATATGGTCCATGGAATTCTCCAGGCCAGAATACTGGAGTCGGTAGCCGTTCCCTTCTCCAGGAGGTCTTCCCAATCCAGAGATCGAATCCAGGTCTCCCGCATTGTGGGCGGATTCTTTACCAGCCGAGCCACAAGGGAAGCTCAGCTTTCCCCATTTAAAATGATGCAGATCAAGTCCTGGGAAGTCTTGGAGTTAGGACTGAGAAAGTACAGTGATACTGAGATGGGAAGGGCCAGAGCGCAACCTTTAGAAGAATGGCATCGCTGTTGAGGATGCAACATGAACTGGTTAGAACCAACTAGGTCTAAGATGGAAGAGCACTGACTTCCACTGGGCCTTGACCTCCCTACACATTCTTTGTAATATATCGACATATGCTAAATGACACACTCACCAGCGCCACGACAGTTGCAAGTGTTACTCAGTAGTGCCTGATTCTTTGTTCTGTCCATGGAATTCTCCAAGCAAAAATAACTGGAGTGGGTAGCCATTCTCTTCTCCAGGGAATCTTCGCAACCCAGGGATCAAACATGGGTCTACTGCATTGCAGACAGATTCTTTACCGTCTGAGCCACCAGGGAAGTTTATGACAGTTCCAAAGCTGACCATAAAAAGACAAAAAGTCGGTGGTGGCCCAGTTCCTGGAAATCTCCGCTCCTTCACCCAAAGTAGCTGACATATTCCTTCCACTCATTAGCCTATATAGTTAACCACCCCTATAAAAACTGACTACGCCATACCCTGGGGCCTCTTGTGCCTCTCTTGCCTTCTGAGATGACCCACAATCTCTCTTTGGAGTATCTCCTTGAATCATCCTTCTTTCACTTTTCTATGGCTCACTCTTGAATTCCTTCCTGCACAAAGCCAAGAACCAAGATTTGGCAGCCATAAACTTGGACGTGACCTGGGAGGTGACCATTGTCTCATGTCCCTTTTTTCCCTGCAACAATAGAGCAGACTGAGGGCTCTACTATAAAACACTTCTTCCCTCCAGGGGACTTTTTACTCAGGCAATGTCTTCGGGCTCTGCTCTGCAAGCCCCTCCCACCCTTGCACATCCATTCTTGTCATTCCATGGATACAGACCATTTGCTTTGCCTGCATAGCTTGCTCTTCACTCCTCTGTAAAAACTAAAGATGAAGTCTGGCCCTGGGTTTCCAAGACATCCAAGCAAGGATTCCTTTGGTTCACATGCCATTCTCAAGGAAAGACATGCCAAGCTTCATGGCCTGAAACATTTCATCCCTAAACAGCCAAGAAGTGAAGGTTGGAGCATAAAGTAACCTGATCAAGAATACCAACCACTTAATCAGAAGTCCACTAAATGTAATAATTTAACATTTTGGACAGCATGTATGGAATTTTTTTTTTTTTTAATTTAAGAATCTCTTCTACAAAAGTCTCACTGAGTAAGTGAACACTACGGTGCATTTGAAGTCCAAATCCAGTTCAGCTACTTATTAGTTTATGGTATGGGGGAGTTAAAGTCTGTGGGCCTGGAATTTCTCACCAGTGTGTGGTGGAACTATTACCACCCACATCACAAGACTCTTCTGAAGTTTCAGCAAGAGTGTATATGAATGTGCCTAGCACATGCAGTGCTTAGAAAGTATAGCCCTCTTTCCATACTACCCTAATGGTTAATTTTAACAAATGCCCTTCATTTTGCAGATTTGCTTATGTAGGCAAGGACAGTAGCAACTAAAAAAAAAAAAAAAAAAAAAGAGTTCGTGGATTATTTTAGGCTGAGAAAAGAATGCTGTAGGTACATTCAATATAAAAGCAGAGGTATTTTCCAGAAGAACATGGCAGACTAAATTTTAAAAATGCAGAATCAGTTCTAATGAGGTGGATGAAACTGGAGCCGATTATACAGAGTGAAGTAAGCCAGAAAGAAAAACACCAATAAAGTATACTAACACATATATATGGAATTTAGAAAGATGGTAATGTTAAAGCTGTACACGAGACAGCAAAAGAGATACAGATGTATAGAACAGCTTTTTGGACTCTGTGGGAGAGGGAGAGGGTGGGATGATTTGGGAGAGTGGCATTGTAACATGTATGATATCATAAGTGAAACGATGGCAGTGAAGACCCAGTGCAGCCAAAAATAAAAACATTTTAAAATAAAACCAAAAAAAAAATAAAATAAAATAAAATAAGTGAAACGAATCGCCGGTCTAGGTTCGATGCAGGATGCAGGATGCTTGGGACTGATGCATGAGGATGATCCAGAGAGATGGTGAGGGGTGGGAGAGCGGAGGAGGAGGTCAGGATTGGGAGCTCATGTACACTTGTGGCTGATTCATGTCAATGTATAGCAAAATGAATACAGTATTGTAAAGCAAAACAAACTAAAAAATAAAAATTAAAAAAAAAACGCAGTCTCAAACCTGAACGTTTGCAAAGAATTCTAGAAGTAAATCATACTTTTTAAAAAAGAGTTATCTTTACTGATCAAGAAGAAGATCTGTTCCTATCACATCAGACTTTCTGGTGACAGAAAAGCAGCCATCACTCGGTTTCACCTTCTGGGAACAGCAAAGACAGTGAGCATAGACAGGGAGCACAGAGATGACTCAGAGTTTTGCTGCCATCTTCACGGTAACAAGTCTCCTTATAACCTAATGACGCATGTTATTTTAAGACACAAAGTATGCCAACCCTGCAAAGTACTCAAATGCTGACAATCATGTTTTAGTGAAAGACAAAAGCACTTTGTTCATCTGATAACAGTTGGGAAAACCCCTTAAAAAAAAAAAAAGCAAAATCCTACCCAGGTCAAACAGAATAAGGTAAACACGATAAATGTAACACACCCACATCATGAATACACCATTGTGAATCCGAGGAAAATTTCAGGTACAGAAAGGAAAACCTATACTGGATGCTTGGGGCTAGTGCACTGGGACGACCCAGAGGGATGGTACGGGGAGGGAGGAGGGAGGGGGGTTCAGGATGGGGAACACGTGTATACCTGTGGCAGATCCATGTTGATGTATGGCAAAACCAATACAATATTGTAAAGTAATTAACCTCCAATGAAAATAAGTAAATTTATATTAAAAAAAATAAAAAAAGGAAAACCTAGTTATGAAACCAAATCACACACCTGTGAAGAGCAGATGCTACTGACAGGGCAGTGGATAGGGACCAGGCAGGAGGCTGGTATAGTGGCAGCAGGCTTTCCGCTGGGTACTATAGTTTATGTTTAAAACCGAGAGAATTCACTTTTTCTCAAAAAAAAAAAAAATCAAAATGGAAACACAAATCAACAAACCTTGGCATCATCTCATATGCAAAAAAACTGAGCCTTCAATTCAGAACAGTCATCTCCTTCATTCCTTTAGATGTCAAACTTTCTATTTTCTACTAGAAAATTAGGGGCTTTTTTCTTTTGAATTTTGTACAGCAAAAAATTATGAGAACTGCAGAACTCTTGGCACATAAAGACTCTGCACAAATCTCTTCTAAGAGATGATAAAAATTCTAGCATAACTTCTAGCAGGGGGAAAGAAAAAAAAACTGCAAGTAGAACATACTGTTTTTCCCGCCAATACAAGGGGATAAGCCCCTGATCTCCTTCACCCTTCCCCACTCCCTCATTCTTCCTTTAAAAGGCCCAGGTACCTAAACACAAATTGAATGGAACTCATCTGTTCCTCCTAGTATTCAGTCAGTAGCTACTGAAAAAAAAGTTTTCATAGCTTAAGCTAGTGTCTGGCATTTTAAAAAAAATCTTTGACAGCAGTGCCTTTGATATGTATAAAGAATATGTCCAAAGACCCTAATTAATTCTTAAAACCTTGTTTAGCATCATAGCACAAAATTGTCCCAGTTAAATGAATTAGAATAAAAGAAGTAGAATATTTAATTGATGCCCTTAAGTCTTCCAACAATTCTATAAACACACATACACCATTTGAGTCTAAGTTGCAAACCTTCAGAATGAGCCAAGAAAAACAAAGAAAACATTAATCCTGTAAACACACACTAAAATTATTTTTGTATCACCATTAAAATAAAATTCAATTTCCATGGAGAATTTGTATTGTTTTTCCACTGTTTGTATTGTTTTTGTTTTTATATTATTTGTACTTGTTTCCTGAGTATATACTCAGAACATGAAGTTTTTAAACTTCAGGAAAGGTTCTTTTCTTACCTTGTGTCTTCACACTGACTAGAGAATTCATTAATGTGGATCTATTAATGATGTTCCTGGTATCCAGATTTTGTTACTTTCACAATCTAACAAACAATCAGACATTTCACTCTAATTTATTCTAAAACCATCACCTTAAGATTTCTCAATTCCAAAAGAAATGCCTTTCCTTCTGTGGGCATTGCTACTTTTCTACAAATTTCTGCTACCTCAGATGAGCTCTTGTGCAAGGAGCAAACTGGCTATGCGTTAGTACTTTCTAAGAGGCATATTTCTCATCATTATAGTGACTCAAATGAATGCCTCTGCATAACTACAAACTGTTAAGGGTTGAGGATGTTGAAAAGCATTCTCTCACACTAGAAACTGGAAATGTTTTATATATATATAATTTATATTTATAATTAAATTTAAATTTATATACAATTTATATATAAATATATATAAACATATAATTACCTCAAGAGTAGTTAAACACAATAGCTACATTTGCAATAGATATCTAGAAATACTATGGACACAATCTGCATTAAATATTTTCTGCATGGCATTCATATCCTTACAAATTCAAAGCACTTATGGAATTCAAGAACAATTTGAAGCCTAAAGATTCAATTAACAATGTAAGTTGATGCCTAATTCAATTTCTGCACACCATTAATCAAGATGCAGCTACCCATTTTTCTGCAAAAATTTTGCAAAAGTAAAATCACAAGGTTTTTTCCAAAATGTAAATATCACATACATTTAAATGCCTAACATTCTGAAAGATTAATAAATTGGCATGTCATCAATTCCCTTAAGCAATAAAGCATGTACCTAACAGACAATGACTGTTCACACGGCAATGTGGTGAGAAAGCTTGCAGAAACCTGAAACAGAAACATCTAGAACATAGATATAAAAAGCCATTATTGCTTAACAGTGCACTTTATTGCTGAACTCTTTCAACTCAAAAGGAGTTACATTCTTGGTTTTTAATTTCTGCATTTAATTGTACAAACGAACTTATTTACAAAACAGAAATAGAGTCACAAATGTAAAATATAAACTTAAAGTTACCAGAGGGGAAAAGGGTGGGAGGTGGATAAATTGGGAGGCTGAGATTGATACGTACACATTATTATATAAAAAATAGCTAACTAATAAGAATCCACTGTCTATCACAAAGAACTCTACTCAATACTCTGTAATGGCTTATATGGGAAAAGAACCTTAAAAAGAGTGAATATATGTATTTGTATAACCGATTCACTTTGCTGTATAGCAGACACTAACACAACATTGTAAATCAACTAAACTCCAGTAAAAAATTAATTTTAAAAATCTCTTTCATGTTTTTCTAAACATTCTTATCTCAATATTTTTGAGCTATTTCTAACAATGGCCCACATTAAAAACTATTAGAACCTATTAGAACCTGGGTCTCCTGCATTGCAGGCATATTCTTTACCAACTGAGCCACCAGGGAAACCCTGTATTAGTTCAGGATGCTATAATAAATGACTATAGACTGGGTGGCTTAAACAGTAAATACTTCTCACAGTTTTTGGATGCTGCGAAGTCCAAGATCAAAATGCAGGTAGATCCAGTGTTTGGTGGGAATCTGCTTCCTGATTAGAAGATTGCTATCTTTTTCTTCTATCCTCTTGTGTTATAGAATATGGCACATCCCATTTATGAAAGCTCTACTTATCTATCTCTGAATACCATCACAGTGTGTTGGGATTTCATCATATGATTTAGCAGGGACACAAACACTCAGTCCATCACATGAACAATTAATAACCTATCATTTGGACCTGTCCAGCATCTGTTTCCCATGTTGTGGGGAACTGTTACCACAATTTTCTTTAGGGAATGCATCCAACCCTAGTTTGGGTGAACTAACCTGGCATCAAAGGTGAGCAACTTAATTCTTAACTCTGTGGTTAACAGAATGAACATTCACATGTGCCAAAGGAATTGTATCCAAAAATAAAGACATGTTTTACAAATAAGCTTGATAAAAATGAGAGCCAAGGCTTTTGGTGAAAAAACTGGGATACAGACATTCTCTTGCCACGGAGTTTACTAAACTTACAGAATACAGAACTACAACAGCTGGCGCTTATGTTTTATACTATTCAGAAAACCACATGAGAATAAAGACTTAAATTATTGGGTATATACTGACCTGGAGAAGAGACAGCCAAGAAAGACAAAGAAACAATCCCCCTTTGAGCATCTGGGGTCCTATAAAACATAAAGCTGGGATCTTGGGTTTTTCAGCTATATTGTTAAATCGGAATTGTGCTATTTTCTGACATTTGCAATTAAAATTTCCCAATTGATAGGCCAATTAGTTTCCCAATTAATTCAACTGGCTTAAAAATCCATGGTGTCTCAATCTCCCTCCAGTAAATCTAGTTGAAACTGACATAAATGCTGCATTTTTTTTAAGTTTTGAAATGATCATAAAATTTGTTCAGGAAGCAAAATACTGAAATCTATACATTAACATAAAACTACATAAAGTAGATTTGCACACATTTATTAAGACAGAATATTAAAAAGCAGAGGCATTACTCTGTCAACAAAGGTCCGTCTAGTCAAGGCTATGGTTTTTCCAGTAGTCATGTATGCATGTGTGAGTTGGACTATAAAGAAAGCTGAGCACCAAAGAATTGATGCTTTTGAACTGTGGTGTTGAAGAAGACTCTTGAGAGTCCCTTCGACTGCAAGGAGATCCAACCAGTCCATCCTAAAGGAGATCTGTTCTGGGTGTTCACTAGAAGGACTGATGAAGCTAAAACTCCAATATTTTGGCCATCTCATGCAAAGAGTTGACTTATTGGAAAAGACCCTGATGCTGGGAAAGATTGAGGGCAGGACGAGAAGGAGACAACAGAGGATTAGATGGTTGAATGGCATTCACCGATGATTGAATGGATATGAGTTTGGAGTTGATGATGGACAGGGAGGCCTGGCATTCTGCGGTTCATGGGGTTGCAAAGAGTCGGACACAACTGAGCGACTGAACTGAACTGATTAATAGATAATATATGTCAGAGACAAAAAAAAAAAAGACTATTTTCAAATTTTCAAGTTAACTAAAAAAAAAGATAGAATCAATTCACAGTTTTATGTTATATAACAAACTATGGCAAGTGTACATTTCCTTCCTAGCTCATCAAAAATTCTCAATTTATTTACCTAAGTTACAACTTTATAATTTTACAAAGATTTCATAGTCTATATTTTCCTTTTTAAAATAAAAATCTTAATGAATTTGGTATTCTGACTAAAAATGTTCATGTTTCCCATCTAAAATAAAAGTATTGGACATTATTCAAGACATTTGAATTGAGACAAAGGGGAATCTAAATCAAATTCACATCCAAAAATATAAACCAACTGAAACTCTGATCAAGAAGACTAGAAGCTAGCAGTGATTTAGCCACGATATCAGCATCAAACTTTGGATGCTTGATGAGGCAATTACAGAATTCTAAAATTTCCATTTAAGCACTTAGAGTTAAATAAAATGTCCTGGAGAGAAAAATTCCCCTTCTTTCTTCAGTTCAGTTCAGTCACTCAGTCATGTCTAACTCTTTGCAACCCCATGAATCGCAGCATGCCAGGCCTCCCTGTCCACCACCAACTCCCAGAGTACACCCAAACTCATGTCCATCAAGTTGGTGATGCCATCCAGCCGTCTTATCCTCTGTCATCCCCTTCTCCTCCTGCCCTCAATCCCTCCCAGCATCAGAGTCTTTTCCAATGAGTCAACTCTTTGCATGAGGTGGCCAAAGTATTGGAGTTTCAGCTTTAGTATGAGTCCTTTCAAAGAACACCCAGGACTGATCTCCTTTAGAATAGACTGATTGCACCTCCTTGCAGTCCAAGGAACTCTCAAGAGTCTTCTCCAACACCACAGTTTAAAAGCATCAATTCTTCAGTGCTCAGTTTTCTTCACAGTCCAACTCTCACATCCACACTGGAAAAACCATAGCCTTGGCTAGACGGACCTTTGTTGGCAAAGTAATGTCTCTGCTTTTCAGTAAGCTACCTAGGTTGGTCATAACTTTCCTTCCAAGGAGTAAGTGTCTTTTAATTTCATGGCTGCACTCACCATCTGCAGTGATTTTGGAGCCCCCCCAAAATATAAAGTCTGATACTGTTTCCACTGTTTCCCCATCTATTTCCCCTGAAGTGATGGGACCAGATGCCATGATCTTCGTTTTCTGAATGTTGAGCTTTAAGCCAACTTTTTCACTCTCCATTTTCACTTTCATCAAGAGGCTTTTTAGTTCCTCTTCACTTTCTGCCATAAGGGTGGTGTCATCTGCATATCTGAGGTTGATATTTCTCCTGGCAGTCTTGATTCCAGCTTGTGCTTCTTCCAACCCAGCATTTCTCATGATGTACTCTGCATATAAATTAAATAAGCAGGGTGACAATATACAGCCTTGACATACTCCTTTTCCTATTTGGAATCAGTCTGTTGTTCCATATCCAGTTCTAACTGTTACTTCCTGACCTGCATATATGTTTCTCAAGAGACAGGTCAGGTGGTCTGGTATTCCCATCTCTTTCAGAACTACAGAAGCTATAATAGTAGAAACAAATGTATTAATTTCTTTCAGTTTTCTAAAATGTTAAAAAATTATTTTTGCTATTTTACTGATTTTTTTTTAAGTCAGGAAATTTACCATTCTCAATGGTACAGACAAGAAAGCTCTCCCTCATTTTACCATAGCACATATGTTTTTTAATGAAGTTCCAAAGATACACTAGCTGAAAAGATGTGTAATCTCAAGTGTAATATATAAGGTTTTAGAAGTACAGGCTTTCACAGAATTAGCCTTGCTGGTAGCAAAAGGCATGGATAGCTGTTTTTCATTACTTACTTTTATGAATTCACCACAAGGGCCACATTTGCTATTGCTAAGCTAACCATTGGGAAACATACCTTTGGAAATAATTAAGCTCTAAAAAGGAGAAGTTATACATTTCTAACATCCAATCAACTTGCTATAGTTCCTTCAGTAAAACCTCTCCCTGAGGGGGAAGGTCAGTTCTCAGTCATCATCCGACTTTCTCAAGATACTTTACAAAGGCCCCTGCACACTTAAAAACAAAGACAGCCCACAAACCTTGTCTTTCTTTTCCAGAAAAGGAAATGGCAACCCACTCCCGTATTCTTGCCTGGAAAATGCCTTGGACAAAGGAGCCTTGCGGCCTCCAGTCTGTGGGGTTGCAAAGAGTCAGATATGACAGAAGTGACTGATCACACACGCAGGAAATGTTTACTTGTGATTTACTTGAGACAGTATATTTGTAAAGAAAACTCATGTTCTTACGACAGTGTGGCAAAGCCTGATGTTCCTTTAGTTCATGAGAAAAACAGTAACTATAAAGTAAGAAAATAACACTGAAGTTTTTTAAATTATACTGACCAGGTCATTTGTTGAAAACTATTAAGCCTCTTCTCGATCATTTACCTGGTTATTTTTAGGGTAAGTGCAATGCCTTCATTATTGAAATTGCTATCAAGGTTCAGAAATGTTTGCCATTGTGTGTTTTAATTGCTACTCTATGATCAATATGTTTTATTCTATTTTTTTAATTTTTGTAACATTTCCATCTAAAAAAATTAGATTTAGGGATCATGTCTATTCTTTTACAGGTCANTGGTTATTTTTAGGGTAAGTGCAATGCCTTCATTATTGAAATTGCTATCAAGGTTCAGAAATGTTTGCCATTGTGTGTTTTAATTGCTACTCTATGATCAATATGTTTTATTCTATTTTTTTAATTTTTGTAACATTTCCATCTAAAAAAATTAGATTTAGGGATCATGTCTATTCTTTTACAGGTCAGACCTGAGAATTCAATAACTAGATTTTTAGCAATTTTTATCTAGGTTTTTAGCCTATTTCTTCTCATGAAGGTCAAAAAAGCTTAATAATGTTGTGTTAACGCTGGACTTTTCTTAACAGAGAAGAGACCACCCGTCCTGAAGAGCCTAAATCCTTTAATCACATCAAAACATCTTAAATATGAAGTCAAAAACTTAATGCAGGGATAAGAGGATTAAGATGGTGAAGTATATGGCACAATTATTGTAAACAGAGAAGGCAATGGCAACCCACTCCAGTGTTCTTGCCTGGAGAATCCCAGGGACAGAGGAGCATGGTGGGCTGCTACCTATGTTGTCTCATAGAGTCGGACATGACTGAGGTGACTTAGCAGCAGCAGCAGCAGTAGCAGTATATACATATATTGAGCAAAACTTAACTATTTAAAAGTCAAAACTAAACATATTAAGTCAAAATCAAAGATATCTAACCATGATGTATGGCAGAAACCAACACAACATTGTAAAGCAACTTTCTTCCAATTAAAAATAATGTTAAAAAAGAAAAAAAACCTAGGCATTAAAAAAAAGTATCAATGTAGCAGGCAAGCAAGAAATGGCCTGATTTTCACATGAAAGGAACTAGAAATATACAGCATAATGTAGATGCATTACTACTACTAAGTCACTTCAGTTGTGTCCAACTCTGTGTGACCCCATACACCGAAGCCCACCAGGCTCCTCTGTCCCTGGGATTCTCCAGGCAAGAACATTGTAGTGGGTTGCCATTTCCTTCTCCAACACATGAAAGTGAAAAGTGAAAGGGAAGTCGCTCAGTCGTATCTGACTCTTAGCGACCCCATGGAATGCAGCCTACCAGGTTCCTCCATCCATAGGATTTTCCAGGAAAGAGTACTGGAGTAATTAGAAAACCACACATCTCTACATTTACATATTTAAATCATTTTGCCTATAACTTGGTATTTAGTAGCTGGTATCTTTTCTAAGCAGTATATTCTCACTAGAGAATCAATTTTTTTTTAATTGACTTTATTAGCAAGGATAGAGCATAAGGTTGGCTCAAACCTATAAACTAAATATAAGGACATACCAGTAACTGCTATATAAATTACTTTAGTGGTCTCTGTTTTAATACATTCCAAATTGCCCCAATTTCAACTTGCAAGCCTATGAATAGAAATTAAATTTCCTAAATCATGGAGAACGGCACTGAAACATGTATACTATCATGTAAGAAACGAATCACCAGTCTATGTTCAATACAGG
>SJYA01000619.1:275976-347114 GCA_006410615.1 Neotragus moschatus | reverse complement strand
AACTTTACTATATTCATTGATTAGCTGTAGTAATTTTCTGGTGGAGTCTTTAGGGTTTTCTATGTAGAGCATCCTTCATTTTCCAGGAAAGCTTTTATACTTTTTTTTGTACATAGAGATCAATGGATAATACAAAGTCATGCAGGGTTAGCAGCCTGGACCCTTATCGAGACCAGGCTTTCTCTCTGCATACCTAGCTGTATACACAGGTCTTAGGTGATTTACGTCATCTTCTAGCCAGGAGGCTTATTAGCACTTTATGACCCTTTTCTGATAAGGGTCTGTCAACCAGAAAACTTATCTGCCCTAAAAGTGTTGTTGTTACTAAAGTCTGGTGCCACTCTCAGAAAGCACTGATTAAGGTTACATTCTTACATAGCAAGGACACAACAATTTATAACAAAGAGGAGTACAGTAATTTATAACAAAGAGAACATTNTATGACCCTTTTCTGATAAGGGTCTGTCAACCAGAAAACTTATCTGCCCTAAAAGTGTTGTTGTTACTAAAGTCTGGTGCCACTCTCAGAAAGCACTGATTAAGGTTACATTCTTACATAGCAAGGACACAACAATTTATAACAAAGAGGAGTACAGTAATTTATAACAAAGAGAACATTCATTAACTCAAAAGTCTAGTATTGCTGACATCAAAACTACTGTATTCCTTTTCTACATCCCAATTACATTGATTAATATCCTCCAGGTGCCTAAAAGATAAAGGATATGGTGCCCTTGCAGCAGTCATTAACTCAACAATGCAAACCCTCCACCAATATAATTCTTAGCTCCTTAAAAAAGGCTCTATATCTTTAAGATTTTTTTTTTTTAAGCTTCATGCCTCTTGCAGTTGGGGGGCTGTAAACAATCACATGGGTAGTTGTAAAAATCCGGGTAAACCTGTCAGGCAAGTTAGAGAGCCATCAGAGGGGTTTGAGCTGAGACACTACTTTAATATGCAGGAGACTGTTAACTGGAGCTCTAAGTTAACTTTTTCCAGAGAAAGGTGGTCAGGGATAGCCCCTGTTAATGTCAGAAACGTTGGTGAAAGTCAATGTCAGAAACATTGGTGAAACTCATAAAATAATAAGACAGATAGATTCTGGTTTTGGGGTAGATGCTTGAGAAGGCCCAGGGGGGTTTCCTCGAGGCCTGATCTCACCTTTGCCTATCAGGCCTCTTCCTCATGACCTTTGCCACAGGTGGGATTCCCCATGCTGGCTCCTGGCAACCCAGCAATCCCACTGCTGGGCATGAACACTGAGGAAACCAGAATTGAAAGAGACACATGTACCACAATGTTCATCGCAGCACTGTTTATAATAGCCAGACATGTAAGCAACCTAGATGTCCATCAGCAGACGAATGGAGAAGAAAGCTGTGGTACATATACATAATGGAATATTAAAGAATATATTTGAATCAGTTCTAATGAGATGGATGAAACTGGAGCCAATTATACAGAGTGAAGTAAGCCAGAAAGAAAAACACCAATACAGTATAATAACACATATATATGGAATTTAGAAATGTGATAACAACAGCTCTATATGCGAGACAGCAAGAGAGACACAGATGTACAGAACAGTCTTTTGGACTCTGTGGGAGAGGGCAAGGGTGGAATGATTTGGGAGAATGGCACTGAAACATGTACATTAGCATATGTGAAAGAGATCGCCAGTCCAGGTTCAATTCATGAGACACGGTGCTTGGGGCTGGTGCACTGGGATAACCCAGAGGGATGGGATGGGGGAGGGAGGTGGGAGGGGGGTTCAGGATGGGGAACACATGT
This sequence comes from Neotragus moschatus, assembly GCA_006410615.1. NCBI lineage: Eukaryota > Metazoa > Chordata > Mammalia > Artiodactyla > Bovidae > Neotragus > Neotragus moschatus. Next base: position 345,323 of record SJYA01000619.1, on the reverse strand, counting down.
ACACCCATGGTTGATTCATGTCAGTGTATGGAAAAAACCACTATAATATTGTAAAGGAATTAGCTTCCAAATAAAATAAATAAATTTATATTAAAAAAATACAGCACTATCACGAAAGAGGACATTTAAAAAAAAAAGAAAAGAAAATTAGAGATACCAAGGGAATATTTCATGCAAACATAGGCACAATAAAGGACAGTAATGGTATGGACCTAACAGAAGCAGAAGATATTAAGAAGAGGTGGCAACAATACACAGAAGAGGGTGTGTTCGTGTGGTCACTCACCCAGAGCTAGACATCCTGGAGTACAAAGTCAAGTGGTCCTTAGGAAGAAACACTACAAACAAAGCTAGTGGAGGTGATGGATTCCAGCTGAGCTATTTCAAATCCTAAAAGATGATGCTGTTAAAGTGCTGCACTCAATATACCAGCAAATTTGGAAAACTCAGCAGTGGCCAGGACTGGAAAAAGTCAGTGTTCATTCCAATCCCAAAGAAAGGCAATGCCAAAGAATGCTCAAACTACCACACAATTGCAGTCATCTCACATGCTAGTAAAGTAATGCTCAAAATTCTCCAATCCAGGCTTTAATAGTATGTGAACTGAGAACTTGTAGATACTTAAGCTGGATTTAGAAAGGCAGAGGAACCAGAGATCAAATTACCAACATCTGTTAGATCATAGAAAAACCGAGATAGCTACAGAAACACTTCTGCTCCTGCTTTACTGAATACATCAAAGTCTTTGACTGTGTGGATCACAACAGCTGTGGAAAATGCTTTAAAAGATAGGAATACCAGACCACCTTACTTGCCTCCTGAGAAACCTGTATATAGGTTAAGAAGCAACAGTTAGAATCAGACATGGAACAATGGACTGGTTCCAAATTGAGAAAGAGTACGTCAAGGCTGCAAATTGTCACACTGCTTATTCAACATCAAGTGAAGTGCTGGGCTGGATGAAGCACAAGCTGGAATCAAGACTTCAGGGAGAAATATCAATTACCTCAGATATGCAGATGCTGCTGCTGCTAAGTCGCTTCAGTCGTGTCCGACTCTGTGTGACCCCATAGATGGCAGCCCACCAGGCTCCCCCATCCCTGGGATTCTCCAGGCAAGAACACTGGAGTGGGTTGCCATTTCCTTCTCCCATGCATGAAAGTGAAAAGTCAAAGTGAAGTTGCTCAGTCGTGTCCAATTCTTAGCGACCCCTGGACTGCAGCCTACAAGGCTCCTCCATCCATGGGATTTTCCAGGCAAGAGTACTGGAGTGGGGTGCCATTGCCTTCTCCGAGATATGCAGATAACACCACCCTTATGGCAGAAAGCAAAGAGGAATTACACAGCCTCTTGATGAAAGTGAAAGAGTTGAGTGAGAAATCTGTCTTAAAACTTAACATTTGGAAAACTAAGATCATGGGACCCAGTCATGTCTTGATACCATCACTTGACCCCTTCATCCACCTGGTCCCATCACTTCATGGCAAACAGATGGGGAAACAGTGGAAACAATGACAGACTTCATTTTCTTGGGTTCCAAAATTACTGGAGCTGGTGAGTGACTGCTGCCATGAAATTAAAAGATTCTTGCTCCTTGAAGAAGTGCTATGACCAACCAAGACAGCATAGTAAAAAGCAGAAACATTAGTCTGTTGACAAAGGTCCATCTAGTCAAAGCTATCGTTTTTCCAGTAGTCATGTATGGATGTGAGAGTTGGACCATAAAGAATGCTGAGCACCAAAGAACTGGTGCTTTTGAACTGTGGTGTTAGAGAGGACTCTTGAGAGTCCCCTGGACTGCAAGGAAATCCAACCAGTCCATTCTAAAGGAGATCAGCCCTCAATATTCATTGGAAGGACTGATGCTGATGCTGAAACTCCAATACTTTGGCCACCTAATACGAAGAAATGACTCACTGGAAAAGACCCTGATGCTGGGAAAGACTGAAGGCAGGAGGAGTAGAGGACAACAAAGGATGAGCTGGTTGGATGGTATCACCAACTCAATGGACATGAGTTTGAGCAAGCTCCGGGAGTATGAACAGGGAAGCCTGGATGCATGCAGTCCATGGGGTCACAAAGAGTCGGACATGACTGAGTGACTGAACTCAACTAAACTGAGGGTCCTACACTTGCGTGGAAGAAAAGCTGTTTTTTTTTTCTACTTTGCACAAAGGCACCAAATATAGTACTGAATTGGTAAGAGAGAAACATAAATCCACAAAGGTCAAAAAAGACGCCTAGGCCGAAACTGAAAGACATTCAAACTGACAACTAGAGAACCTGAGCTTATTTGAAGGACCAAGCCTATCATATGCCCAATATGAGGACTACATTAAGAAACTCTTACACCCTTAGAAATAAATTGAACTGGAGGGGTAAAAAAAAAAACAAACCCTCTTCTAGAAAAAGAAAGACAAAACAGGAAGTTGTCTAACTTGACTTCCACATTAGTCACAGGATAGGGGGAAAACCCTTAAGTTAGACCTCCCATGGTTTGTGGCCTAAATATAGACTACCAGTGTGATATGAAAAACTGTATTCTAAAGAAGTCGTTTAAATGGTATTGAGGTGACAGTCCTCCTCCACTTCATTCTGTAAATGAACTAAACATTTAAATCAAAAGACAGACATGGTCAGAAGTCATTCTTTTTTTTTTTTAAAGGAATAACTGTACCGTAATGGCAAAAAGAAAAGAGGAACTAAAGAGCCTCTTGATGAAGGTGAAACAAGAGAGTGAAAAAGCTGGCTTAAAACTCAACATTCAAAAAACTAAGAGCATGGTATCTGGTTCTACCACTTCACGGCAAATAGATGGAATCTCGTTCTACCACTTCATGGCAAAAAAAATGGAAATGGTAACAAAATTTATTTTCTTGGGCTCCAAAATCACTGGAGATGGTGAGTGACTGCAGCCATGAAATTACAAGATGCTTGCTCCTTGGAAGAAAAGCTATGACAAACCTAGATAGCATATTAAAAAGCAGGGACATCACTTTGCCAACAAAGGTCTGTCTGGTCAAGGCTATGGTTTTTCCAGTGGTCACGTATGGATGTGAGAGTTGGACTGTGAAGAAAGCTGAGTGCTGAAGAATCGATGCTTTTGAACTGTGGTGTTGGAGAAGACTCTTGAGAGTCCCTTGGACTACAAGGAGATCAAACCAGTCCATCCTAAAGGAAATCAGTCCTGAATATTCCTTGGAAAGACTGATGCTAAAGTTGAAACTCCAATACTTTAGCCACCTGATGCAAAGAACTGACACACTGGAAAAAACCCTGATGCTTGGAAAGATTGAAAGCAGGAGGAAAGGGGGTCAACAGAAGATGAGGTGGTTGGATGGTACCATCGACTCAAGGGACATGAGTCTGAACAAAGTCTGGGAGACAGTGAAGGACCAAGAAGCCTGGTGTGCTGAAGTCCATGGGGTCACAATCAGACATGACTGACCAACTGAACAAAGAACAACAAATACATCATCTACAAGAGACACACTCTAAAAATAAAGACACAGACAGACTGAAAGTAAATGGATAGTGAAGGATAGCCCATGTAAACAGAAAGCATGAGACAGTACTGGATAAAAGGATCAATTAGTAAAGAAGACAATAAAAGTCTAAATGAAGCAAAAATTGAAAATTAAAAGTAATATGGACTATTCCTGGAGAAAGAAATAGCAACCCACTCCAGTATTCCTGCCTGAGAAATCCCATGGACAGAGGAGCCTGCCAGGCTATAGTTCCTGGGGTTACAAAGAGTCAGACATGACTTAGTGATTAAAAACAACTGACTATTCCACAATCATATTTGGAGATTTAATACTTGTTTCTCTGTAAATAAAAGACATAGACAAAAAGAAAAATGAAAACAAAGAATACCTGCATAATACTATTAATCATCTTGACTTAATTTCTATTTACTGCTACTGTACCCATTTATGGTAAAGTGTATATGCTTTTCAAGTGTACATGGTATGTTTGCCATGATAGACCATATGCTTTGTCATAAAACAAGTCTTAATAAACTTAATATCTGAAATCATATAAAATTATTTTGCCCAAGATAGAATTAAATTCAAAATCAGGAACAGTAAGATAACTAGGAAAACCCAAATATTTTATTTAGAATATAAAAGTATACTTCTAATAATCCATAAAGTAACAAAGAAATAAGAGACTAGAAAATATCTTAACTAAATGATAATGAAAATAAAAGATCAAAATTCATGATATACAGCTAAAGCAATGCTTAAACCAGAAGTTATAGCTTTAAATGTTTTTAATTAGAAAATTACAAGTCTAAAAATTAAAGATGTGCCACTTCCATCCAAAATTTCAAAAGATGAAGTAAAATCAAAAGTATAGGGTAAAAAAATAAGAAATCTTCCCCCCAAAAAAACTCAAGAAATAAAAAATAAAGAAAAAATATTTTTTTAATCAGTGAAACTAAGAGCTGATTTCTGGAAATAATTAAGAAAATTGATAAATATCCAGTCAGTCTATCAGGGAAAAAGAGAAAAAGCAAAAATCACCAAATGGATGAAGTTGGGGAAAAGGTACAACTTTCAGTTATAAAAATAAATGCCATGAGAATGTAATGTATAGCATGGTAACACTGTATTGCATATTTGAAAGCTGCTAAAACAGTAGATCTTGCCAAAAGTGCTCATCACACACAAAAAAATGTGTAATCACGTACAGTGATGGATGTTAACTAGACTTTTTCTGGTAATTATTTCCCAATATATACAAACACTGAATCATTACATGGTACATCTAAAACTACTATGTGCCAAGTGTACCTCAATTTTTAAAATAAGAAGAATGGAAGAAAGTACATCACTTCAGATCCCACAGACATTAAAATAATAGCGCAGTATTAGAAATAAGTTTATTCCAGTAAATTTAAAAGTAGAGTCATCCTTGAAAGACATAAATAATTAAATTTGATCCCAAGTGCAAGAGGAATTAGGAACAGTTCCATATCAATTAACAAAATTTCATTCATAATGATAAATCTTTCTGGCCCACTGGCTTCACTGATGAATTCTATCAAACTCTAAAGAAATAATACCAATATTACACAGACTCTCAGAAAATAAAGGAGGCAGAAACACTTCTTGACTCATTTTATATTTTATGAGGCCAGTATTACCCTGTTACCAAAACCAAAGTCATTAAAAAAAAGAAAACTAAAGACAAATATCCTTCATGACCATCAACATAAAATAAAATTTTTACAAACTGAATCTAACACTATAAAAGAGAACAATATCATAACGAAGTAGGATTTATCCTAGGAATGTACTACATTAGTAAAATGAAAAAGAAAACAAAGGTCATTTGAGTAGGTTCAAAAAAAAATTCAAAGAAATTTATGCCTCATTCATTATAAATAATCTAAGAAACAGAAGGGAACTTCACCAAATCTATTATCAACAATAAAAGGATTAATGCTGTCTTTATGTACAAACAGAAATAAGGCCAGAATATCCATTCTTTCTACTTTTGTTCAATACTCTACTAAGGTCCTACCAGTGGAATAAGGAAACAGAAATAAACAGCATGAAGATAAGACATAAAATTGTCTTTACTTTAGGTGACATTATCATATAAAATAATCCTAACATGTCTACAAAAAAAAGCTATTTAAACTATTAAGTAAATTTAGCAGTCACAGGACACAAAGACAAAAATCAATTCTGGACTCATACAGGATAGTAGAGAATAATCAAAATTTATAATAGCATCAAAAATATACAGGAATAAATTCAGTAAAAGGTTTTTAATAGCTGTGAACTGAATACAGTAAAACAAAAATTTAAAACACCTACATAAGTGTAGCAAGATAGCATGTCCATGAACTGGATAGTAAAATGGCCCAAACTGATACACAGATTGAGGCAACCTCAATCAAACTGATGAGTTTTTTAAAGAAATTGACAAGTTGATGCTAAAATTAAGACAATAGCAAAAGATGTAGAACACAAAACTATTCTGAGAAAGAAGAACAAGACTGAAAGACTTAAATTACCTGATTTGAAGACTTATAAAGTAATAGTAAGCAAGACAGCATAATATTGGCATAAGGATAGATATTTAGATCTATGGTACAGAATAGAGTCCAGCAACAGACCCTAGGCTTCTATGGTCAACTGATTTTTGACAAAGGTACAGAATAATACAAAAAGAAAAAAAGTCTTTCCAGCAAATGTTGCTAGAAGTTGATAGCTATGTGGCTTGGGGAGGAGGCCTTATTCTTCTTACCTCACATCATTCATAAAAATTAATTCAAAGTGGACCACAGACCTGAATACAATAGCTAAAATTATTAAACTTTTAGAAGAAAAATATAAAACCTATTTGTAACTTCAGTTACACAGATTTCTTCAACACAAAAACCATAAAGCCATAAATAAAAAACTGAAAACGCAGATCAAAATTTACAACTTCTGCTCTCTGAAAGTGTTAAAAAGATTTAACAGTTAAAACTTAACTTTTTAAAAGTTTAACTCTCAAGAGTTAAGAAGACAAACGATAGATAGGAAGAAAATATTTGTAAACATGTATGTGAAAAATGGACTGTACACAGAATATAAAAACACTTAGAATTTCAATAAGACTATGTACAAATGAACAAACAACCCAATATAAAAAGGGGAAAAAAATGTGAACAGACATTTCACAAAGGAAGATATAAGAATAGCCTAAAAAAGCACAACTTCATTATCAAGGAAATTCAAAATAAAACCACAGTGAGATACTATATACCCAGTAGAATGGCAAAAGTAAGAAGACAATATCAAATGATGACAAAGATGTGAAGCACTCTTAATGGAAATGAAAAATGGTACACTTCATAAAATAGCATAGCAGCATTTCTCACACGACCCCACAATTTGTCTCAGGTATTTACCCAAGAGAAAGGAAAATTTAGGTACAAAGACTTGTCTGCAAGGAGTCATAGCACCATTATTCATAAGTCAATAAAAACTGGAAGTGTAACTTAAGAGGTAAACAGCTAAACAAAGTAAAAAGAAAACCATACTATACAATACTATACAGCAATAGAAAGGAACAAAATATTTACATATACAATATATTTGAATCTCAAAAGCATTATCCTAAGGAAACAAAGTCAAACACAAAAGACCTCCTATTGTATAATTTCATTTATATAGAAATCTAAAAGAAATGAACCATAGTGACAAAAACCAGTGGTTATGTGGACCAAGCATTATGGAATGGAATTGAAGAGCATATGAAAATTATTTAGAGTGAAAGAAGTATTTTCTATCTTGAATGTGGTGTTAGTTACATGGCTATGTATCTGATAAATTCATCACACTGTACACTCAAGGAAAAAAAAAAAGGAAAAAAGATATTAAAAATTCTTAATACAGACAAGCCAGGGGTTCATTTTTCTAAAATATAAAGAGCTGTGAAAAATCAATTTAAAAAAACAACCTAACAAAATAAATGAGCCAAAAAATGAGTAATTCTTTTTATAGAAAAAGACCAAACAGTTCTTAAAGAATGTTTAACATCACTAATATGAGAATGCTAAATTAGATTGAGAAATCATTTTTCACCTATAAGACTGACAGAAATTCAAAAGTTTGTAATAACTGTCCTGTGAAGACGATAAACTGGAACTCTCATAGACTGCTGGTGGACAAGTAAATTGGTATAGTCCTTACAGAGAATAATTTGGAAATATTTATAAAAATTACAAGTACATTATTCCTATCTCCCAGAAGTAGTTCTGCTTTTGGAAATTATCCTACAGACACACTTGCATAAATATAAACTGACAAGTACAAAGTTAATCTATATAGCATTAGTTTTAATAGCAGAAGATGGCAAACAATTCAAATGACTCTCAGCAGTGGAGAGAAACAATTAATTAAATTATGATACATTAAAAAATAAAATATTATTCATCTTTTAAAAAGTATTCTCCATTTAAGAGTAACTATAAAATACATTGTTAAATGAGAAAAAGCAAGGAGTAGAACATGAGTGTGGTATGCCACATTCCATGTAAGACTGGATAAGAACTCACATATTCATTAACTGTATATGCAAATAGAAAATTTTGAAAGCTGCAAAACTAGCAACAACCATAATTTGTTAGAGTGAAGAATAGGAAGACAGATTACAAGACTGGAACAGAACACATTTTAATTTCTTTTTTTCTGGACAATGTAAATATAACATCTCTTCAAAAGATTAGGTGAGTTAATCAAAATTTGATATGAAAACTAAGAGGACAGACACATTAGTTATATGTAAAGACAGGTCACAAACTTCAGGCAATATTCACAATATAAACAACTAAAAGATTAGTTTTAAAACATTGTAAAGCGCTCCATCAGCAAGAGAAAGACCAATAAACCAAATGATGAGGAGAATGAAAAGTCATGAACGTGTATATCACTGATGACGACAGCAAACAGTCAATAAACATAAAACACTAAACACAGGAGTGAAAAGTAAAATATGTGTGAGGTATATTACCTCAACTAGCCTGACAAAAATTTAACATTATGAGCTGTTGGTGAGGCACTGGATCAAAATGGGTGGGATATAAAGTAGTATAATCACTGTTTGTAAAATATAGTTTGGCATGACCTAGGGTCTTCTGTGTAGTTCAAATGGTAAAGAATCTGCCTACAGTGCAGGAGACCCGGGTTCAATCCCTGGGTCAGGAAGATCCTCTGGAGAAGGGAATGGCAGTCCACTCCAGTATTCTTGCCTGGAGAATCCCATGGACAGAGGAGCCTGGCAGGCTATGGTCCGTGGGATCGCAGAGAGTCGGACACGTCTGACCAACTAACACCACCGCCACTGAAGCTATATAATGAATACATGTAACAAGCTTTACAGCAGCATTCATTATACTAGCAAAAAGCAGGGAAAACACAAACACCCACTGACAAGAAATGCATCAATAAACTGCAGTACTGCAGTAGTACAAATGAAGGAACTATATCTACAGCATCGATATAAACTCTCACGTACACACACAGAAAAAATGAAGCAAGCTGTAAAAGAATAAATACATCTTGATTCTATTTGTATAAAGTTCAAAAATATGCAAAACTATGCATTATTTTCAGCCTATATATGTGTGTGTGTGTGTGTGTGTGTGTGTGTGTGTGTGTGACTTAGCAGCAGCAGCAGTAAAACTATGAAGAAAAGGCATCAACTGATAAACAGCAAGCATTTTCTGCTGGCAGAAAAAAGGGAACAGCAAAGGTTGGTATTGACCTGCTATTTAAGTTATGTGCAGGTGTTTTTACTGCTACTATATATTAATACTTAGATGTATTTGATATTTAATAATTTTCAAAACTCTACTAAAAAAAGAAATCAGTCATGAAGACAAAATGCTATAAAACAACACGCTAGTTCTCCCTCATTTAATTCGTAACGAGAGGCATGGAAGAGAACATTTAAAGAAGGTTAACTATTTCTCTATCCAGACCTCCTCAGCAGTACTGTACGATTCGAAAAGCAAAACAGAAAATGAACAAAAGGCATTTTAAGAAGACATCTTGTAAACATATAGGATAATTTTCAAAGAATTTAAGAGTTTAGATGGAAAATCACTGAAAGTTTGACTTACCACTCACTTTCCAAACAAGATAAAATCAACAAACATGAAAGAAAAAGAAAAACATCCTGGAACTATAATTAAACTGTCCTCTATTAGAAATATATACAGCCAGTTCCATCCTCATAAGCCATCTCATCTAAAAATCTGAAAAGTGTATTTAATTTCCCCTTTTCCAGAAAGGATTTAAGGAAATACACAGAAATAAAAACTTTCTTCAGTAAAGAATGAAAAATAAAGAGGAAATTGTGAAACTAAAATATAATAATAAAATAAAGCCATGATGAAGGCTAACAAACAAATATAAGACCATGATGATGTCTTCTTTAACTTTTAACTGGCTAACATTGGGTTCAAAATTTTTAGTCAGCTATACCTAAGAAGGAAACATCACTACTTAAAAGACAGTTATAACTTAATAAACTCTACTCAGAGATCATCATCAGCTTTTTTTAATACTGATTCCAGAGAGAAATATTCCCTGCAAATCTTATAAGAATTAAAATCATCAAGCCAACAAAATACCCACAAGGTTAATAAAATTAATTGATTACTAGAAGAACAGAAATTGGGGAAATAAATAAAAATAAATTACAATAAAATTATTAAATACTTTGATTAATTAAGCTACTTAAAATTCAACATAATACCCTATAATAGTCATATAAAACGTACTGACCTTCCTGAATAGCCATGTCCACAGTTATTCTGGAAGCTGAATGCAGAAGTTTTTGGTAATTCTGTGCATTTTGATCAAACAACTGTACAAGAAGAGTGCATGTCTTTTCATATTCACATCTGCTAACAGTGCACAACTGTTCCAACTGCTGAAACACAGTGGTGGTATCATCCAGTGGGTCATCTAAATTATCTCTGTAAATATATAAGAATAGGATGACAGACAACATTAGAATGAGACATACTTTTACTCACCATAAATAAACTCTATATAAGTTAAATCAAAATTCTATCATGGATCAAGAAATAAAAGAAACTGAAGGTAAGATGTAAAATGTCTATAATTAAAAAGATGATTATGTCTATAAAAGTACCTAAGAAACTATATGAAAGCTACTCGTATTAACAGGTGAGTTTACAAAGTCGCTAGCATACAGATCAATATATAGAATTCATTACCATATACTAACATAAACAACTATAAATGTAAATCTGAAAAATATTACCTTCGAAAGGCACCAGAAAACATAAAATACTAATTAAATCTTAATTAAATATATGTAAATACTTAAAGACTGAATATTACAAAATCCTGATGAAAGAAATAAGAGCTAAATAAAAGATAAACACACTCATTGCCTAAAAGACTCAATACTGCTGAGATGTCAATTCTTCCTCTAAATTAATAAGTTAATATACAAATTCAGTGAAATCATAGTCAAAATTCCAGGAGGACATTTTTTGTAGATACTGACAAGATGATCCTAAAATTTAAACAAAAAAAGAACCAAAATAATTTTTAAAAGGGAAAAGCAAGGTGGAAAACTCACACTACCTGATCTCAAAGCTTATTATAAGGCTACAGTACTCAAGGCAGGGTATTAGCGGGAGAAACAAATAGATTAATGAGAATAGAGTCCAGACATAGAACCATACATATGTGGTCAATTAATTTTTAGAAACAATGTAAAGACAATTCAATGGAGAAAGGAGAGTCTTTTCCACAAATGGTATTAGGGATAACCAGTTTTCAATATACATAAAGGAAAAAAAAAGAACATGGAGACTTACCTTGTATCATATACAAAAATTAAGTCTAAATGGATTATGGACCTGAATTTAAATTCCAAAACTATAAAACTTCTAGATGAAAAATATTAAGGATAAATTGGACTTCATGAAACTTTAAAACTGCTGCTCTTCAAAAGGCTCTGTTAAGGAAATGAAGAGGCAAGCAATGCACTGGAAAAAATATTTGCAAAACACATATGATAAAAAGATTTGTGATCTAAGTGTACCAACCTCTCAAATCTCAATATAAGAAAATAACCCAATCAAAAAATGGGCAACAGATTTGACAGATATTTTCCCAAAGAGTATATAGAAACAATAAATAAGCACAAAAAGATGCTCAACATTATTAGTCACTGAAAGTGAAGCACTCAGTTGTATCTGACTCTTTGCGACCCCATGGACTGTAGCCCACTAGGCTCCTCCGTCCATGGGTGTTCTCCAGGCAAGAGTACTGGAGTGGGTTGTCATTTCCTTCTCCAGGAGATCTTCCCAACCCAGGGATCGAACCCAGGTATCCCACATTGCAGGCAGACGCTTTACCATCTGAGCTACCAGGGAAGCTCTACTAGTCATTAAGGGAATGCAATTTAAACCAACAATGAGGCATCACATCTGTTAGAATGACTAAAAGTTTTTAAAACTGACAATATCAAGTGCTGATGAGGATGCAAAGCAATTGGGTCTTTCATAAACTGCTGGTAGGAATGCACAACGAAATGGGCACTTGGGAAAATGGTTTGGCAATTTCTTTTAAAGTGAAATACACATTTACCTAGCAACCCAGATCTCACACCTAGGTATTTACCCAGGAGAAATAAAACTTATATTCATACAAAAATCTGTATAGGAACACTTAAACAGAAAGAATCCAAATGGTGAATGGTTAATAATCTATGATATATTCATGAAATGAAATACTATTCAGAATAAAAAGTAAAGAATTACTGACATAAATGGAAAAATTTCAAATGCATTATGCCAAGGGACAGAAGCCAGACTAAAGGGCTACACACTATATGATTTCATTTACGCAGCATTCTAAAGGGGCAAAAATTTTAGGAAAACAAAACAGATTAATAATTGCTAGAGGCTAAGGATCAGGAAAGGTCTGACTACAAAGGAACCTGAAAAAACTTTCTGGGGTGAAGGAACTATTTTATATTTTGATTGTATTGTTAGTTAAACACAAATGTATACATTTGTCAGAACTCATAAAACTGAAAAAGGTCAAATTTTACCACAGGTAAATTATACTTCCATTTAAAAAAATTCCAAGATGCAGAAGATAAAAATTCAACAAAAACATTTAGTTTTCAATACCTCACAACTACAGCAACAGATTCCAAGCGAGAAGTAATAAAGGCCTTCGTGATTTCTGGTGCATAAGTGTCTAATAAGTGGGGTTCAGTTGATTTCACAAAAGGAACTGATGCTACCATCCTTTGCCACAGAGTTAATAAATAATGAACACTGTTGGGAGCAAATTCCCAATGCTACAAAAAAATAAAGCAAATGTTATTTAAACTAATATCATATCTTCCTAGAATAAGAACTACAGAGGCAAAGTAACTAAACATACATTTAAAACTAAACTTATTCTAACATTAATGAACATTTAACATAGCAAATTTTAAATCTTTGTGAACATCCTTCTAATCTTCTTTCCATGAATATTTTTTAACACAGNTGTGTGTGTGTGTGTGTGTGTGTGTGTGTGTGTGTGACTTAGCAGCAGCAGCAGTAAAACTATGAAGAAAAGGCATCAACTGATAAACAGCAAGCATTTTCTGCTGGCAGAAAAAAGGGAACAGCAAAGGTTGGTATTGACCTGCTATTTAAGTTATGTGCAGGTGTTTTTACTGCTACTATATATTAATACTTAGATGTATTTGATATTTAATAATTTTCAAAACTCTACTAAAAAAAGAAATCAGTCATGAAGACAAAATGCTATAAAACAACACGCTAGTTCTCCCTCATTTAATTCGTAACGAGAGGCATGGAAGAGAACATTTAAAGAAGGTTAACTATTTCTCTATCCAGACCTCCTCAGCAGTACTGTACGATTCGAAAAGCAAAACAGAAAATGAACAAAAGGCATTTTAAGAAGACATCTTGTAAACATATAGGATAATTTTCAAAGAATTTAAGAGTTTAGATGGAAAATCACTGAAAGTTTGACTTACCACTCACTTTCCAAACAAGATAAAATCAACAAACATGAAAGAAAAAGAAAAACATCCTGGAACTATAATTAAACTGTCCTCTATTAGAAATATATACAGCCAGTTCCATCCTCATAAGCCATCTCATCTAAAAATCTGAAAAGTGTATTTAATTTCCCCTTTTCCAGAAAGGATTTAAGGAAATACACAGAAATAAAAACTTTCTTCAGTAAAGAATGAAAAATAAAGAGGAAATTGTGAAACTAAAATATAATAATAAAATAAAGCCATGATGAAGGCTAACAAACAAATATAAGACCATGATGATGTCTTCTTTAACTTTTAACTGGCTAACATTGGGTTCAAAATTTTTAGTCAGCTATACCTAAGAAGGAAACATCACTACTTAAAAGACAGTTATAACTTAATAAACTCTACTCAGAGATCATCATCAGCTTTTTTTAATACTGATTCCAGAGAGAAATATTCCCTGCAAATCTTATAAGAATTAAAATCATCAAGCCAACAAAATACCCACAAGGTTAATAAAATTAATTGATTACTAGAAGAACAGAAATTGGGGAAATAAATAAAAATAAATTACAATAAAATTATTAAATACTTTGATTAATTAAGCTACTTAAAATTCAACATAATACCCTATAATAGTCATATAAAACGTACTGACCTTCCTGAATAGCCATGTCCACAGTTATTCTGGAAGCTGAATGCAGAAGTTTTTGGTAATTCTGTGCATTTTGATCAAACAACTGTACAAGAAGAGTGCATGTCTTTTCATATTCACATCTGCTAACAGTGCACAACTGTTCCAACTGCTGAAACACAGTGGTGGTATCATCCAGTGGGTCATCTAAATTATCTCTGTAAATATATAAGAATAGGATGACAGACAACATTAGAATGAGACATACTTTTACTCACCATAAATAAACTCTATATAAGTTAAATCAAAATTCTATCATGGATCAAGAAATAAAAGAAACTGAAGGTAAGATGTAAAATGTCTATAATTAAAAAGATGATTATGTCTATAAAAGTACCTAAGAAACTATATGAAAGCTACTCGTATTAACAGGTGAGTTTACAAAGTCGCTAGCATACAGATCAATATATAGAATTCATTACCATATACTAACATAAACAACTATAAATGTAAATCTGAAAAATATTACCTTCGAAAGGCACCAGAAAACATAAAATACTAATTAAATCTTAATTAAATATATGTAAATACTTAAAGACTGAATATTACAAAATCCTGATGAAAGAAATAAGAGCTAAATAAAAGATAAACACACTCATTGCCTAAAAGACTCAATACTGCTGAGATGTCAATTCTTCCTCTAAATTAATAAGTTAATATACAAATTCAGTGAAATCATAGTCAAAATTCCAGGAGGACATTTTTTGTAGATACTGACAAGATGATCCTAAAATTTAAACAAAAAAAGAACCAAAATAATTTTTAAAAGGGAAAAGCAAGGTGGAAAACTCACACTACCTAATCTCAAAGCTTATTATAAGGCTACAGTACTCAAGGCAGGGTATTAGCGGGAGAAACAAATAGATTAATGAGAATAGAGTCCAGACATAGAACCATACATATGTGGTCAATTAATTTTTAGAAACAATGTAAAGACAATTCAATGGAGAAAGGAGAGTCTTTTCCACAAATGGTATTAGGGATAACCAGTTTTCAATATACATAAAGGAAAAAAAAAGAACATGGAGACTTACCTTGTATCATATACAAAAATTAAGTCTAAATGGATTATGGACCTGAATTTAAATTCCAAAACTATAAAACTTCTAGATGAAAAATATTAAGGATAAATTGGACTTCATGAAACTTTAAAACTGCTGCTCTTCAAAAGGCTCTGTTAAGGAAATGAAGAGGCAAGCAATGCACTGGAAAAAATATTTGCAAAACACATATGATAAAAAGATTTGTGATCTAAGTGTACCAACCTCTCAAATCTCAATATAAGAAAATAACCCAATCAAAAAATGGGCAACAGATTTGACAGATATTTTCCCAAAGAGTATATAGAAACAATAAATAAGCACAAAAAGATGCTCAACATTATTAGTCACTGAAAGTGAAGCACTCAGTTGTATCTGACTCTTTGCGACCCCATGGACTGTAGCCCACTAGGCTCCTCCGTCCATGGGTGTTCTCCAGGCAAGAGTACTGGAGTGGGTTGTCATTTCCTTCTCCAGGAGATCTTCCCAACCCAGGGATCGAACCCAGGTATCCCACATTGCAGGCAGACGCTTTACCATCTGAGCTACCAGGGAAGCTCTACTAGTCATTAAGGGAATGCAATTTAAACCAACAATGAGGCATCACATCTGTTAGAATGACTAAAAGTTTTTAAAACTGACAATATCAAGTGCTGATGAGGATGCAAAGCAATTGGGTCTTTCATAAACTGCTGGTAGGAATGCACAACGAAATGGGCACTTGGGAAAATGGTTTGGCAATTTCTTTTAAAGTGAAATACACATTTACCTAGCAACCCAGATCTCACACCTAGGTATTTACCCAGGAGAAATAAAACTTATATTCATACAAAAATCTGTATAGGAACACTTAAACAGAAAGAATCCAAATGGTGAATGGTTAATAATCTATGATATATTCATGAAATGAAATACTATTCAGAATAAAAAGTAAAGAATTACTGACATAAATGGAAAAATTTCAAATGCATTATGCCAAGGGACAGAAGCCAGACTAAAGGGCTACACACTATATGATTTCATTTACGCAGCATTCTAAAGGGGCAAAAATTTTAGGAAAACAAAACAGATTAATAATTGCTAGAGGCTAAGGATCAGGAAAGGTCTGACTACAAAGGAACCTGAAAAAACTTTCTGGGGTGAAGGAACTATTTTATATTTTGATTGTATTGTTAGTTAAACACAAATGTATACATTTGTCAGAACTCATAAAACTGAAAAAGGTCAAATTTTACCACAGGTAAATTATACTTCCATTTAAAAAAATTCCAAGATGCAGAAGATAAAAATTCAACAAAAACATTTAGTTTTCAATACCTCACAACTACAGCAACAGATTCCAAGCGAGAAGTAATAAAGGCCTTCGTGATTTCTGGTGCATAAGTGTCTAATAAGTGGGGTTCAGTTGATTTCACAAAAGGAACTGATGCTACCATCCTTTGCCACAGAGTTAATAAATAATGAACACTGTTGGGAGCAAATTCCCAATGCTACAAAAAAATAAAGCAAATGTTATTTAAACTAATATCATATCTTCCTAGAATAAGAACTACAGAGGCAAAGTAACTAAACATACATTTAAAACTAAACTTATTCTAACATTAATGAACATTTAACATAGCAAATTTTAAATCTTTGTGAACATCCTTCTAATCTTCTTTCCATGAATATTTTTTAACACAGCTGATGTGGAAAATATGGTTTTGAAACTTCTTCCCAAACTTATACAAAGAATTTTTCCAAAAACTAATATGTAAAACTTTATTTCTCCACATAGGTTTTGCCACAGTTTCTCAATTCACTCTTTAATTATTGGGTAATTAGATGGCCTCTAAATTACTATTATAAAATTTGTTACAAAAAATTTTTTCCTAAAATCTTGCAATGAATACTTTTAGCAAAGTGCTTTAATAGATGTTTTTTAAAACTCCCTACCAAATCTTATCAAGAAAGTATTCTATTTACTGTTTAGCATCAACTATGTATTTTTACTTACCTGTAGACTAGTAATGGTAAAATTGGCAATCAATCTGATAACTTCAGGATATTCTTTCACCATAACTAATTCTCCCAGCTGATAATTTGTTTTTAAACGAGCCAAAAATCGACAAAATTCATGATAATTACCTGGATCAGACAAGCCCTAAATTACGAGACAAAAAGAAAGGCTATTTTAAAATTTTTTAAATTAAACCAAACTAAACACTATGAATAAAATTCCAAGAGTATTTTACTAAGTCTCAGTGTTTTTATGGGTACTTACTGCACTTTGCATCAACTGAGTAGGTATCAATTTAAAAAAAATAATTCCCACCGGGCTTAATGTTGTCATAAATGATTAATAATAAGGAATTCATAGTAGAGGCTTCAGAGGAAGCTTTGACCATGATGACTATAAGTCATAGTGTTTGGTAACCATTATATTACCCAAAAAACTTGCATGAGAGAGAAGTGAGAGACAGAGACAGAAAGTGTGTATGTATGTATTGTGGGTTAAACAGAAGTAAGATGGAAAACAAGAATGGCTCTTGAAATCCTAACAAAGAGCAATACCACTACACTTAGATTAAATGTGTACAAGTATTTACTGAGTACCCACAGGCATGATGTCCTCAAGCAACTCCCTGTCTCTAAATCATTCATATAAACTACTGCAATGTACAGCAGAAAGTTTAAAGTACTATAATATACAGAAGTAACTCTGGGAGAAGGACAGGTTAAAACGAAAGACCAAGAAAGGTGTCCCCAGGGAGCCCCTTGAAGACAGGATGTGTATTATTATCTTTATAGTTTGAGAAGTTTGTCTCTCCCAAAAGTTATTAACAGCCAAAAGACTTAGATAAACCTCCTTAAATCATCATTTAATCTTTTAAAATCTGTACTTTCACTATAGATATTTTAAACCAAAAACTAAAGTGAAATAAATTTTATCCAGACACCCAAAATCACTAATTAATAATGGCTTTGCAATTCTCTGAAATGAATATTGCCATTGAAGATTTGCAGTTAACATAGAGGGTAGATTAAAAATCTACAAACTCTTACTGCCCACAAGAGGACAAAAAGATATTATTTCATAATTTAAAGCCACTTATTTCAATATTAACATCCAGATTTATACTGCCTTCTAGTTTAGAATACAGATATAACTCTAATCACTTCAGTAATTTAAGAAGTACAAGCAAAACACAATGGTAAAAAGCAGAAGCATAATAAAATATGCAACTTCTATTCCTATGGGAAAAATAAAACCAACACAGACATCAGTCAGGAAAACATGCTCTTTTAAAAACTGCCCATTTATACTACAGATGAGAGCTAAGAAAGAAGACTATGATATGTATTTTCTTCCAGGATCATAACCATGTCATAAGTTTATTGTGTACCTTTCAGCAGAAAAATTGTATTTATATATGTTAATGTTAATTAAATTACTTCATAAATACCTGAGGGTTTTCAAGTATCCTTTTTACTCCCTTAATTAAATTACCAAGGTACTTGGCACGTTCAGGACTGCTAAATAAGGACCTTCTTGTAGAAGCAAATTGAACTAAACACGAAAGTGCCTAAAAAAAAGGAACAACAATTCATTTCAACTTTAAAAGTAACTATGGCCACACGAAAGGAACACTAGCTTTTGCATTAAAATTTTAATGATGAAAAAGCATTACAGAATCCCCAAAACAATGTAAACTTTATTTCATCGATCATTACCACCATCCATAAATCTTCAATCCCACCATTAAAATTTCTATTTGTATATAAAATTCCTCTAATATTTTTGTATACATTAGATACACCAGAGCAGAGCCAGGATCTGAATATACTCAAAAGGCTCCAAATTGCTATTGCTGCCTAAACCTTTGTAAACTGATGAACCAGGTGCTTCACCAAAATGAAAAAATGAAAACATCGTGTTGTTGCAGAATATGTTTAGGAAATACTACACAAAATGCTCTGCAGTATCCTGTAAGTAGGAAAAAATCTCTAACTTTATTTAATCTAGCATGTCCCAAAGATATCTGGTGGCAGACCATCTTGCCCACACCATTTATTAATATCTTGAGAACCATTTGGAAAATGTTCCTGAAAGAGTTAGATCGCCTATAAAAATTCCCACAGACTATCTATCAGTGGCCTAGTTATCTTCTTTAAGTTAATACTTTATCAGACAATTTCACTACTCAGGTTCTTAATTCTCCTACTGGAATTCACTGAAGCCTTTCATTTATTAATTGAGAGGCCGCAAACTGGCCCACACATGTTCTGTTTCAGTCCATATATGTATATCTGCCAACTTATAAAAAAAATAGAATTATCTGTCAATATTTAAATATTTCAGTTAGGCGATTTCACACAAAATGTCTGGCTCTCAAGACAAGGATGAAAATAGGGACAAAAAAAATTAGTTTAGATGTTACTCAGTTTGTCACAGTCCTTAATGTTAAAAACAAAAAAACACAAGCAAACAAACATCCCAAAAAACAAAACTTCTTTCTGATGTGTAGAAGGTTTAGGAATGACTAATACAATTAAAAATATGTAGAGGCCAAAACCACTGAGTTTGAACCTCAGCTCTAAAATTTAGTTCACTCTCCTTAAGAAAGTCACTTATGCCATTCTGGGTCTGTTGACTTGTTTATATAATGAAGATAACAATACTCACCTTGCAGGGCCACTGTGAGAATGAAGTGAGATAAGAATCATATGACAGGGCATGCACAATAAACGTTAGCAACATTCTCTTAAAGCAGTTTTCCATTCTACTTTTTAAGCACCAGCAGCTTGTTTGTTTTATCCCTAAACGTAACTGTAAACATAACATGAAACCATGGCTTTTTTTAAACAACTACAGAAGGCTGAAGTTCTGTGGTACCATATAGAAACATGAGTATCCTGTGAAAACCAGTTTAAAAACCACTCCCTTAATAAAACCCTCATTTTGAGAGCAAGCATGTTTTTAAGAAGGAAAAGGGGCAGTGTTTTTGTCAACCTATTCCTCCCTTCTAGGCAATGACATATCTAAACAAACATACTGCTCATATGTACTTTAAATCAAACTTTTTTTTTTTTAGGAAATGACAATATAAGGATCCTCCAATTTTACTTCTACAAGCTTAGATATTAAAGTGACAACTTTTTCTTTTTTTTTCAATTTTGCCTGGTCTCTGTTTTAGATTCCACAAAGATGGAATCCAGAATCTCAAATTTCTATGTAACCAAAGAGTCTGATTTTTTTTTTTTAGCACACAATAGAACTTGATTCAAAAAAGAAAATGAACAACTGGAGTGATGAACATAAAACCAAGTGAGCAGATCCCCCTGGTTCTCATTTGGAGACATCTGATGGGGGCTGCATGGCAAGCCTGACATGGAGCCATGCGTGAAGAAAGAGCTGGAGAGAGGTTAAGAGAAGGGAAAGTACCAGGTGGTGTGGCAAACTGCTGGACTGAGTACTGGAAGAAGAGCTGGGGACTGAGTAGGATAAAAAATCTTCAGAGGTTGATAGGTTGTCTTGGCTATGGGCACGAACTAAATCAACAGTTATGGGTTTTGGGCTCACCAGTGAAATGGCAGGAACTATGGACTATAAGTAGAAATTGACAAATAGGTTAAGCAATACAAATCCCAGATAGATGATGTTAAGAATTTCTATGAGAGGTAAACTCAATCAAGAATATAAATAAATAAAATGTACTACCCTGAGATAAATATCACAGGTACTTTTACATGAAATAATGAATGAGTTTTACTTACTAACTGAGATAGGAGTGGTGGAAGTGAATGATACAAATTAAAGAAAAGATCCAATGTTTCTGGTTCCAGGAAAACTGAAAAAAAAAAATCTAACACCATTACTTTTTATTCAGTGATATTTAGCACAGTAAGACATTATCATATAAACCAAGACCTCTAAGACCTCAGCATGTGGCCAATCTTTATTTCTAATTAGACTAATTCCTTTTAAATTCCTGGCTATTTCTCTTTGGAAGACGGAAATGATACAAAGACAGAATTAGATCAGATGCTCTTTATTTCTATGTAGCATTTACAGTTCTCACTGGGAGAACCTCTCACTATTTTCATTAAAATAACATAAACATTTAAAAATTCAAACAATATCAAAAAGTAAACAGTACTAAAAAGTATACAGTAAAAACCAGCTGTCCCTACTCCATTTTACCTTTCAACTCTTAGCTATATTTAAATACATTTCCAAATGTCATGCTGTATGTACTACATGTTTTTATTTGACTGTTTTTAGATATCAAATGAACTTGTTACAGTGTATGTCCAATCACTCACCCCTCTACTCCCACCACTCCTCCTACAAACAATCCTCTCTCAAAATTCCATCTACTATTGTAACAATTTGAGATTAAATCAATTCTACACATTTATTATGACTACATAAATAATTCTAACAGCTAAGCCAAGTAAACTATGATTATATCACATTTCTAGCACTCCCTAGATTTAATCATACCATCTTTTTTGCACTTAGTTGTATAGACAGATATCTGTCACTAATTCTTTCCAAATGCTCTGACAGATGTGTAAAATGTTCTTCATGCTATTTTCCACATGCTCAATAACATTAAAAAACTTCCATTTCCATTTTCCCACCCTTCCTCCCAGAGCCTGCTTCAACTTAGACTGACTGTTCCTGAATGTGTTACATAATTATCTTATGTCTGCCTACTGTTATCTTGTGTTAAAGCTTTCCAAAACCCCATATCCTCTATTTTCTTGGCTTGTGTATCAAGTAGATTCCTAAGAGCAAGCACATAAGGAATAAATTTCAGAATAATTTACATGTCTGAAAATATTTTTATTCTCTTATACTTGATAATTTAAGTCTAGTTTGAAAATTATTTTCCCTCAGAAATCTGGGGATATTACTCCATTGCCCTCTAGCTTCCAGTGCTACTGTTGAGAAGTCTAATACTATTCTTGATCCCAGTCCTTTATAGGTAACTGTTTCTGGTAGATTTTAGGATCTTCTTTATAACTTTTATTCTGAAATGTCATGATTATGAAGTTTAGTATATTTTTTTTCATTCATTATGGTGGGTACTTATTGGATCTTTCAATCTGAATATTTATGTGTCTCAGTGCTAAGAAATTTTGGTATTGTTTGCAAATTTCCTTCTGCTTTTTCCTGTCCTTTCCTGAACTCCTAATAGATGCCAAGCCTCCTAGTTTCATACTCTAATATTCTTATATTTTTTTCCTCCTATAAATCTCTTCCTGCTTTTTTCATTCTATTTTCTAGGATATTTCCTTAACTGTATCTTCCAACTCTTCTACTGAATGTTTTATTTTGGCAACTTTTACATTTGGAACAGTCTCTGAACTTCTGTTTTTGAAACAATATTCTGTTTCAGGAATGCATTACCTTTTCTTAATCTGTCTGAGGATATTAATTAACCCTTTTGGAAATTTATTTCTACTCTTCACTTTGTTTCTATTAACTCTCCCCTTTAAAAATGTTTCTTGAGATAATTAGATTCATATGCAATTGCAAGAAATAATACAGAGATCTTATGTTTTATTCACCCAGTTTCCCCAAATGGTAAATTGCTATAAAACTAAAGCACAATATTACAATCAAGAAAGCACATTGATAAAATCTACCAATCTTATTTGGCTTTCCCAATATTACATGTACTTGTATGGGTGTTTATGTGTGTTGGTATGTGTGTATTTAGTCTGCACAATTTTTACAACATATGTTGGTTCATGCATTTACCACCACTGTCAAGATACTAAGTTCCTTTTAATTGTTTTAGTCTCTAATTTCTGTATTAGAAGTTTTTACCAAATGCATGGTCCTTCTCTACTGTATCTGATACCCTGGAATATGAAATCTCTCCAGTTTAATTTCTCACGGAAAAAAGCTCTGGTCTTGGGAACTGAGAGGGAAGTGTACTTAGAGAAGGGAAAAGGGCAGTCACAGAGCAGCATAGATGATAGAGAAGGCCCCAGGGGGTGTTTGTGCAGAACACAGACTCTTCACCAACCCCATCAGCCCCATTCCCCACCTCTGACCTCAACAGGAAAACCCTACTGTCATCATCTTTCTGGGATGAATAAGAGCATATGCGTTTGCTCTTTTTTGGTATCCCTCTCTGTAAGAAAGTAAATTGCAATTCTGCTTTGCTAAATTAGGTACTCTAATTCATTCTCTTCATAACTTTGAAAAATATGATGATATCTCTTGCCAAGTGTTATACCCTCTCCTACTCTGTTTATCTGAAAATTTGAAAACAGAACTCTTCATTTCCCTACCTAAATTTATTTTCCTCCAACAATAGATCTGTCTTCTCTTTTTTCCAAAATCAAAATATGAGATTACTATTAATTAAATTGAGGAAAACAGATTTCAACACTGGTATCAGCAGCTACTTTGGGTTACAATTTTTTAAACTTTTTGATTGTCAAGTAAAAAACAGATAATTGCACATAAGGCAACAATATTGCTTAATCCTATGTCTTTTACGTCGACCATTCCTTACACTAAACTTTCTTCTTACTTGCTCTCCAAGTTGTTGGAATCTGTACTGTGCAAAGATCATCTGCAGATTCATCTGCTGAACTGCCAATGAAGTCAAAGTTAAGGCAGTTGAGGACCAGTTTCAAGACTTGCATTACTAGATTTTGTTGATTCTGATCCTGAAGGTTTAAAGGCTTGGCCAATATCTGAAAAAAGTTCAAAGTCAAATAAAATATTATGAAATATATCAATTAAAAATTTTTACTCAACTTAATTTAAATAACTTCAGTGCCAAATTAAAATTAGTTTTAAAAAAAAAAGAAAGAAAGAAAAAAGAAAAGAAACTGCAAAGGGATGTTGCGGTAATAGACTATTCTCAAACTTAATATTGTAAAATGGGGATAACAACCTTTCATATTTTAATGCAAAATGGAGGTCACCATTTGTGAGAAGCAACTTTAGGACAAATACTTTACACAGCACAAATGTATAAGTGTGCAGGATTCTCTAGCTCAAAGGAGCAATTGGAAAAAACTGAAAATACAATATTCTTCAAGAAAAAGTGAGGAGACTTCATGAATAAACGATACACGTTCAGCTAACAAAGGTTCTCAGAGGCTGTTTGAATGTTGGGGGACAGTTGTAAGCTTCTGGAGAACAATCCTGACCCCTCTCAAAAGTCTCAATTAGTTTCTGCAATAATGTACAGTAAGAAAACAAAGAAACTATTATCCAAAGACAAGTTACCAAACTACCTTTGGATCCTACTTTATTATATCCCTATTAAATAAAAGTGAATTTTTTGGAACTGTTTAGATTTGTGCATACCTACTGTTCTTCATGGAGTCGCAGAGTCAGACACAACTTAGCAACTGAACAACAACTGTACTTAAAAGTATCCACAATAACTCCTCAAAAGGCAGAATGGGGTACTGGGGAATTCATCTGAAATTCTTCTAAAACAGGATGCTCAGTTATTAACTTACCTCTTTTAGAAGAGAACATGCTAGCACTAAAATGTCTTTGAGAGAAGTATCACGAAATGAGGTAGCTATTTTCCCGTGTTTTGCTGAAGGTCTAGAATAATCAACCTAAAAAGTTCAAGATGAATTTATTTAACCAGACTTACCAAACAACAAAGAAAAAATTCACTATGTAAGAAAAAGAGTGAAATTAATGATCAAATAATCATAAAGTATAGGGCTAAAAGAGCTTCTAAAAATCTGCTAGGGTAAGTTATTTGTTCAAGGTTATTCAAAGAGCTTGAGTTAGGAGAAGGCAATGGTAACCCACTCCAGTACTCTGGCCTGGAAAATCCCATGGACGGAGGAGCCTTGTAGGCTGCAGTCCACGGGGTCGCGAAGAGTCAGACAAGAATGAGCGACTTTACTTTCACTCAAAGAGCTAATAATGGCAGAGCCGCAATCAGCACCCCATGTTTCTGGATTGTTTTAATTCAGTGCTTTTTCTGTAAACTCTACTGATCCTAAAATTAAAAACAAGAATAAATCATATTTCAGAGGCATTATAAACACATATTATAAAATAATAGATAGATACTATCAACTCCTGAGATATGCATATTTTGCATTGGGCAAGAAACAACCTCCCTGGTCCTCAGACTCCATCTATAAAAAGAAAAATCTCTAAAATAAACTTAAAATTTTTATTTTCTGTAATCAGTAAACTACAGAAAATTCTTGCATATGAAAGTGATATTTCTATATATACCAGATGCGTATGTCACTGGTTCATATATTTTGATATTCTTTAAAAAATCCTAAGACAGAAATTATAAATAATCAGAAATTTGATTTATTACACAAGCCACAGTATATTCTTTCTGAATATTTTACTAGTTAATAAGTAATTTTTAAGAATAAGTTCACTAAGAATAGTTGTTGAGCCTCTAATCTAAAATATAATATGGCAAAAAGTATGACATTAATACCATTAATAGTCGGACACGACTGAGCAACTGAACTGAACTGAGTATTTCCACTTATCACCAGTAAACAGCAAACAAAACTGAAGTCTGATACTCTAATGATTTGTTAATACCACAGACCACAGTTGCTATAGTATTCCTTTTGCAATCTGAAAAATGAAAATAAACCATTTTCCTTACTGACGTTTATATTTGAAAAAAGCAGTGGAATCAGAATTGATTATCTGATACTTCCTAAGCTCCATCATACTATACTTAGATGCCACACTTACTCACAGGAACATGAAACATAACAGAAGTCCAAAGTGATTACAGAAAGCAGTTACTGGGAAATCTATCCACTATGCAATACTCAAATTAGCATTTGCAGCATTTCTCCCTTTTTTAAAATCAAACGTCCATCTGTCTTTTAATAGGTATGTTTCTTCAGTTTCCCTCAATATATAAAAAGATTTCTCAATACAAATTAGTAATAACATATACCATTATTCGGAGAAGGCAATGGCACCCCAATCCAGTACTCTTGCCTGGAAAATCCCATGGACGGAGGAGCCTGGTAGGCTGCAGTCCATGGGGTCGCTAAGAGTCAGACACAACTGAGTGACTTCACTTTCACTTTTCACTTTCATGCATTAGAGAGGGCAATGTACTCTTGCCTGGAGAATCCCTGGGACGGGGAAGCCTGGTAAGCTGCCATCTAGGGTTGCAAAGAGTGGGACATGACTGAAGCAACTTAGCAGCAACAGCAGCATACCATTACACAATCTCAACTTATGTACCCTTCACATATTATTTCACTAAATCCTCAAAACTAACCTATATTCACGTATGAGAAAATTAAAGTTCACAGGCACACTGTATCTGTAAATGAGCTTCTCGGTGGCCCAGTGGTCAAGAATCCACCTGCAACGCAGGAGACGCAGGAGACCCAGGTTCGATCCCTGGGTCGGGAAGAGCCCCACTCTGGTATTCTTGCCTGGAGAATCCCATGGACAAGGGGCCTGAAGGACCACAGTCAATAAGTTGCAAAGAGTCAAGCATGACTTGAATGCACATCTGTATTGCAGAGGGAAGAACCCTGGGTTTACTGAGCACTTGTACATACTAGGACTTGTGCAGGTAATTTACCTAATTAATCATAGTGAGACCTTCGCAAAGTGTCATTCTCACTTTACAGATAGTGATACGTAAGTTTAAACACACTGAACAAAGTAGTAGGCAATAAAGCTAAACTACAAATCCAGGTCTTATTTCAGAGTTACCTTCTGGGCACATGACTTAGCAACTACAACTACTATAGCAACAACAACAAATACATTCTACTTGGGTTACTCATTTAGAGGTCCAATGTTTTTGAGAAGAGGGGTTATGTATTTTCTACTGTAAAACTATGCCTCAAGAATACTGGAGTGCGTTGTCACACCCTCCTCCAGGGGCTCTTCCCGACCCAGGGATCGAACCTGGGTCTCCTGTGTCTCCTGCATTGCAGGCAGATTCTTTACCACTGAGCCACCGGGAAGCCCATTTACAGATATGGTGTGCCTATAAACTTTAATTTTCTCATATGTGAATATAGGTTAGTTTTGAGAATTTAGTGAAATAAGCAGTCTTAGCTGTTACAAAAGCAAGACAATATATAATTCTAAATTTTTTGGAAGTCTCAAGTTTAGATCTTTTTCTTAAAAGACACATCCTGTTACTGCATGAATGATCCTGCATAAATTTACCTGGCTCACATTTGACAACTATAATATTTTATTTTCATTATGGATTGTAGATCTCCCTATTGCTTAGTTCAGAAGTACTTAAGAGATGATAGTTGAAATTGTTAATGCTCTAAAATTACACTGAGCAAAATGTCTCTGTAGAAGCCATGTACTTTTTTATCATAAAACCATAAAAGCGTCAAAACTTGAAGCTTTTTCTGAAAAGGTATGTACTTGGTTCTACACAAGATAAGCGTGGAACACCTTACAACAGGAAGTAAGGAAATGTCCAAAGGATGGTGCTGCTGCTGCTGCTAAGTTGCTTCAGTTGTGTCCAACTCTGTGAGACCTCATAGACAGCAGCCCACCAGGCTCCCCCATCCCTGGGATTCTCCAGGCACGAACACTGGAGTGGGTTGCATTTCCTTCTCCAATGCATGAAAGTGAAAAGTGAAAGTGAAGTCGCTCAGTTGTGTCTGACTCTTAGCGACCCCATGGACTGCAGCCCACCAGGCTCCTCTGTCCATGGGATTTTTCCAGGCAAGAATACTGGATTGGGGTGCCATTGCCTTCTCCTAAAGGAAGTAAATGTCAAATGAACAGAGATGCCAGTTTGAAAGGGTTTCTAATGGCCAAATTTGGGAAAATTTGGGCATCAAAATATCATGTTATTAACAAACTATAACATATTAAATAAAGTTGGAAACCAGGAATCTGTGCTGATAGAAATAACAAATGAATAAATTAAAAATTTAATGAGGTATTAATAAAGTATTTTCAGAGTTTAAAGTATCTCCCCACATAATATTTATTACTTACAAAGGAGAAAAGAATAAATTTACAATTTAAGAAGGCTGGTAGAGGCCATCTTGTCAAGTGACCAAATGTAAATCAGATCATGTGCTCCCTGAGAGGAAACAATGAGAAAACCACAGTAGCAGCACATCAGCCTATCTACAGCATCCACAGCCAGCCTTCTCAGCCAGCTGGGTCAGGACCAGCCCCAGAAGCCGGCACCCCTGCAGCGATCCCTGCTCAGCCACAACAGGAGGGCACATGCAGCCCACAGAGGGCAGACAGAGCGCCCAGAGCAACTGAGTCCAGTGACCAGGGAGACAGAGCCAGCGGGCCTCACAAAACACCTTTCATCCAAGACCACTGGTTCAAGACCAGGAGAGGTAGCTGATACACCTACTACACAGAGACAAATACACTTAGACAGAATGAGGAGATGAGGGGTTACCTTCCAAATGAAAGAATCAGACAAAACCCCAGAAAGGAACTAAACAAAATGGAGATAAGCACTTACCAGATAAAGTGTTCAAAGTAACAGTCAAAAAGATGCTCACCACAATTGGGAGACAAATGGATGAACTCAGTGAGAACTTCAACAAAGAAATAGAAAATATACAAAAAGAACCAATCAGAACTGAAGAATATCATATCTGAAATGAAAAATATACTAGAGTGAATCAACAGCAGATTAGAGGAAGCAAAAGGATGGGTGAGCAATCTGGAAGCCAGAACAGTGGAAACAACCCAACTGGAACAGGTAAAAGAAAAAAGAATTTTTTAAAAAATGAGATAGTTTAAGGGACTTCTAAGACAACCACAAGTGTATTAACATTTGCCTTATTATAGGGGCTCCAGATGGAGAAGAGAGAAAGAAGAGAGCACATAACATACTTGAAGCCATACCTACATATGTCCCTACCTTCAGTACCAAAAAACAATCTGAATAAAAAATAGGCCAAGTACATGGAAAGATATTTTTCCAAGGAAGACATACAGATGGCCAACAGACATACGAGAAGATGTTCAGCATCACTAATCTCAGGGAAATGCAAGTCAAAACCACAATGAGATATCATTTCACATTTCTCAGAATGGCTATTATTAAATAGACAACAGATAACAAGTGTTGGCAAGGATGTGAAAAAAGGGGAACCCCTTGTGCTATTGGTGGGAATGTTAACTAATACAGCCACTATGGAAAACAATATGGAGGGTCTTCAAAAAATTAAAAATAGAACTACCATATGATCCAGCAATTCCATTTCTGGGTATTTATCCAAAGAAAACATGAGTTACAATAGCCAAGATATGGAAGTGTTTATCAATAGATGAATGAATAAAGAGTATGTGGCATATATACACCCAACATAATATTACTCAGCCATCTAAAAAGAATGAAATCGTGTTGTATGGAGTAACATGGGTAGACCTAGAGGGTATTATGCTAAGTGAAATAAGTCAGAAAGAGAAAGACAAATGTTGTGTGATTTCACTTACATGTGGAATTTAGAAAACAAAGCAGAAAGACTCATAGAGACAGAGAACAAACTGGTGGTTGCCAGAGACAGGGTATGGGAGTTGGATAAATAGGTAAAGAGGATTAAGAGGTACAAACTTCGAGTAAATAAGTCTCAGGGATATAATGTACAGCATGAGGAATAGTCAAAAATATTTTAATAGCTTTGTATGGCAACAGATGCTTACTAGACTTAAGTGATGATCATCAATTCATACATACACACACACACACACACACACATCAAATCACCGTATTTTACACCTGAAACTAACATAATATTGTATGCCAGCTGTACTTCTTAAATATAAACACTACATTTCCCTCTATTATAACATTATTCCATATAAAACTCAACTCCTCCTTTTGTTCTGTCTGGAACCATGTTAAATACAAAAGCAAACAAAAGCAGGTGAGGATGTGCTCAACTGCTGAGTTCATAAAGGCACTGGTTGGGGGAATTTGCTTCTGCAAATTCTGCTTTTACAGGGTGAAAACTCAAGCTAGCAAGTAAGTGCCAAGTAGCCTGCTTTTTGATGAGTCCTGCTGTGTATTCCGGAGAAGGCAATGGCACCCCACTCCAGTATTCTTGCCAGGAAAATCCCATGGATGGAGAAGCCTGGTAGGCTGCAGTCCATGGGATCGCTAAGAGTTGGACACGACTGAGCGACTTCACTTTCACTTTTCACTTTCATGATTGGAGAAGGAAATGGCAACCCACTCCAGTGTTCTTGCCTGGAGAATCCCAGGGACAAGGGAGCCTGGTGGGCTGCCGTCTATGGAGTCTCACAGAGTCGGACACAACTGAAGTGACTTAGCAGCAGCAGCAGCTGTGTATCCATTATTGAGAAATCAATTTACCAAACTGCTTGTCTTTTATTTGTAAGGGAATAAAGGCTTGTTTTATTTTTGCATACAATTTATTTGTATGATTAGTATATTACTATATACATGGAATATAAAAGAACAATTATCCAACTGCCATAGAGGACCATGTATAATTTCTTGTTCTTTGTAGTACTTTACTTGTTGTTATTATTTTCAATAACAATAAAAGTGTTCCAACACTTAATTATCCCAACAATAAAATACACCACCCCCAAAAAAGACTTGCTTATTCAGAGTTTTATACAATACAAAGTTTTACATCAAAGAAACAACATTACTTAGCAAACTTCATGTCACCATTAGATGGAAAGGCTTACCAGGTTCATTTCCTGAGTCAATTCTGAAAGGATTATTACTCCTATTATGCAGTGTTCCATAGCACCCTTCGGAAAAAATAACAAGTTTAGCCTAAATGGAGACACATGATTGGTTCTTAATGCATAAACCAGTTAATATTTATAAGTAATTAAATTATGAAACACATTTTCTTAAAATATTTATTAAAACATGTAGAAAAATCAATATGAGGCCCACAAATAAAAATAATTTCATGTTCATTTTTTGAAGGATACACATAGATATATAGCTGAGTGGGAAAAAACTTAGAATTGCATACACTTTATAAAATATCTTCAGCATGCGTGACTTACAATAAACTAAACCTCAAAATATTAATATGAGAGTTTCATTTTCATAAGACTACAAATAAGGAACAAAAAACAATTTTTAGCTCTATAAATTTGCTTGAAGGTTACCAAGATAGATGCATTCAATAAATAATTAATAAATAGCTTAGAAATTAATATCAGGTAAGGTCACTTAGGTCCTTTTAAATTTATTTAATAGTGTACATGTATTCATTTACATATGGGTCTATAATGAAGGCATGTGAACTCTCCAGTGCACTGGGTAAATAAATACATGACTATCAATACAGTATGATGTTTTAATATAATCAGCTTCCAATTTAATCTCAATAACTTCCTTCAAATCAAAATTCAGATTTTATATGCATATTATTAACAAATTACCCAACTGCAAAATCATACTAGAGTATGAAAATAAAAATGTAACATTCAATTACTGTGTAATAATTTTTAAAAGCAATACAGATCCTTTTCAACTCTTAATTTTATAGCTGGTCATTCCTTCTAACTATTACAGAATTTCACTAACACTGGGTAGGTGTAATTAAATTCAAATTATCTCAGAATAAAAAAATAAAGGAAACACCTTTAATTTTTGCATTAATTCTTTAGGACAATCTGAACTCTATGAACTAAACTACAGATCTTATTACTAAAGCATCCAACTCCTGTGTAAATCAGGCCACTGCTCCTTAAAGTGTTATTCCCTAACCAACTGTTGGCCCATGAATCTGCTGGTAGTCTGCAAACTAGATTCTGATCTGAGAATGGCTTGATACTGGTTTATGACAAAAGAGTTTGCACCAGAATATAAAACAGATAGTCACTAAGTACACTGTTTATTTCAGCTGGCACTTTTTTCATAGCAAGTCTCTCTCAATGAGGTAAGGACCATGTTGATTTACTGACATTTATTGACATATTTATTTTGACAGAAACTCCTTATCTCGCTGTGGACCAACAATCTGAATAGCACTGTCCTAGATGACAGTTTTATCTCCTGGACATATATGTAGAAAGGAGGGACATAAATGTTAAAAGTAGGGCAGCAAGAAGGTTACAATAACAGAGAAAAAAAGACATACAAAATTTCAGGCCATTAAAAATTTCACAAACCTAAAATAATTTTTAGTACAAAATTCAAAGAAGCTGTTAATACCTAAAGGAACCATGGGGTATCACTTTGGAGTACTAAAACATTAAGTCAATTGTCTTTTTCATGACTCCAGGTTAAGTTAGGTCATAACCCAGAAAGCAAGTGTCTCTTTGTGATGCTGTAATAAACTTTGAAGATGAAACACTTTCTGTTTCTTCTGGCCTTCTAAAACTGACCAAAGCACACTAAAGCCCATACAATAAGCTCAACTCACCAGCCACTGGAAAGGGAGCTTAAGAATGGCTAGCCAACAAGAATGATTTAATTTCATTCAGTTCATTCTTTATTTTAAAAGAAATGTAAAGTCTATTCTTGTTTACACTAATGACTGCTGAAGAACTGTGTACAATCTTAGTAAATGATGAGGGGGTGCTACTGCATTAGCCAAAATTATATGTACAACTATAAAGTGAGAAACACATGTGTTACTGAATAAACTATTCCTCTATCCCAGAGCAGATCTCAGGGCTAAAAATACACTTACTCCACTGATGTTTTAGATAATCAAATATTTGTTAACCAGGATTTCAACAGCATGAATAAAAGAGAAGCAGTATAGTCTAGAGTTTCACATTCTGGGGTTTCTAGCATTACAACGTATGATGGAATTACATCTTACATAGCGATTAAATTTGCTAGTTACTGTATAAGCAGTAACATCTCAGAAAGTCCAAACTGCCTCTAACTGCCAATAAGCCAACACCGAACATCTCTCAATTAATCCAAACTGCCAGTGTTTCCTTGAGATATGTAACAGACCACTTCTTCAGTAGCACCAGCTAAAGTATTTTTCTTGTGATCAGGGATAAAATTTACATGAAAAAGTGTATGTGTGCTAGGTTACCTCAGCCATGTCTGACTCTTTGCAACCTTATGGACTGTACCCCACCAGGCACCTCTGTCCATGGAATTCTCCAGGCAAGAACACTGGAGTGGGTCACTATGCCCTTCTCCAGGCAATTTTATTGACCCAGGGATCAAACCCACGTCTCTTATGTCTCCTGAATTGGCAGGCAGGATCTTTACCACTAGTGCCACCTAGGAAACCCACACATTTAAAAGTACGTTATCTTTAAATCACAACAAACACTGGGAAATTCTTAAAGAGATGGGAATACCAGACCACCTGACCTGCCTCTTGAGAAATCTTTTTTTTTTTAAGCGTCTTTTCATTTTTTTTAGTTTGTTTTGCTTTACAATACTGTACTCATTTTGCCATACATTGACATAAATCANGTGTTCTTGCCTGGAGAATCCCAGGGACAGAGGAGCCTGGTGGCCTGCCATCTATGGGGTCGCACAGAGTTGGACATGACTGACGCGACTTAGCAGCAGCAGCGGGAAAATGGAAGGCAGAAGAAGAGATGGCACATATTCTTCCCCATTAATCAGTTGTTCCTCTCAGCATCGTCCTAACAGCAATGGGTTTCAGACTCCAGCTGCTCTGGGCATTCCCAGAGCCAGCTTTATCACTTCCCTTCTTCTCCATCCCAAGCACCAGCCACAGCCAGGGAGCATCCCTTTGCTCATTCTCAGTTACTTGAGCCCTTCGTTCCAGCTTCTGGTATCTGATAACTTCAACCTCTTCCCTTGACCCCGCTCTTCCCCACTCAGACTCAGGGTGTGACTGCTCTCTACTGCCAGTACCTATGGATTCCATGTTTGTTCGTTCAGCCCTCTAACACTTGTGTAACTCTGCACATTAAATTCCTCTTGGTGTGATACCTAGTGGTTTCATGTGTTGTGCTGTAGGCTGGATCTGAGTTAAGCACAAGAACTTAAAGCTGGGAGGAAACGAATTCGTTGTTCGTTCATAGCAAAAATGTAGCATCCACTTGTATGTACTAAGCATTTTTTAAGGGCTTTAGCATATATAATCCTTCTAATGCCCACAGCAATTCAATGAAGTGGCTATTATTATTCCCATATTAGAAAGGAAGAAAATGAGACTACAAGAATTTTTAAAAAATCACTTCAGACATCCTCTAACTAGTAAGTAGTGGAGCTGGGATATAATTCTGACTCCAAAAGCCTTCTGCAAAAAACTGAGGCTTTTCAAGATACTCCATGCTGCTCCTTCAAGACTGTTTACAAGGTTTGCAAATAACTTAGTGCAGGTGTATGATTGCTTTTTTGTTATCCTCCTAAGTCTCATGCCTTGACAGTCCCCTTCCCTTTTAACACGCCATCGCTCGGTGAGTAAATAATGTCACCTGTCCTGTGCAATGTCCCAAATACTGAGGTTGGCTATTATGTTTCTTCANTTTGCAAATAACTTAGTGCAGGTGTATGATTGCTTTTTTGTTATCCTCCTAAGTCTCATGCCTTGACAGTCCCCTTCCCTTTTAACACGCCATCGCTCGGTGAGTAAATAATGTCACCTGTCCTGTGCAATGTCCCAAATACTGAGGTTGGCTATTATGTTTCTTCACAGCATCATTTCACCTGTGCCTCTCCCTTCCATACTTTTTATAAACTCAAAGGCAGACTGAAATTGAATTCCACTTAAACCTTTATTTTTTTAACAAGAGTATTTCATCTGTGTTGCTATATATTTCCAACTGTATCAAATCAGGAAGTATGCAATGTCTGGTCATTCCATATAGTGATTCTAAGATTAATTAGTGGAGTCAAAGTCTAACTTCTCCATCGTAGAGGGAGTCCAAACCTGTAAGTGCAAAACCATCATCTTCTATAAAGCTTTGGCATGAGACAACGGCCATAGTCAGGGTGTACAAATCCAATGTTACACAAAGTGACTCCTCAGAATAATGGAAATAAAAATGAAAAAAAAAAAACAAATGGGACCTACTTAAACTCAAGAACTTTGCACAACAAAGGAAACAATAAACAAAACGAAAAGACAACGCACAGATTGGGAAACAACATTTGCAAATGATGTGAGCAACAAGGGGTTAGTCTCCAAAATTTATGAACAGTTCATGATGCTTCACAGCATCAAAATACCCAATAAACAAATGGGCAGAAGACCTAAATAGACATTTCTCCAGAGAAGATACAGAGACAACCAAAAGGCACATGAAAAGATGTCCAACATCACTAATTACTAGAGAAATGTACATCAAAACTGCAATGAGATACCACCTCATGCCAGTCAGAATGGCCATCATCAAGAAACCCACCAACAATGCTGGAGAGGGTCTGGAGAGGGGGGAACCCTCCTACGCTACGGGTGGGAATGTAAATAGATACAGCCACTATGAAGAACAGTACAGATGTTCCTTAAAGAACGAAAACAGAGCTGCCACATGACCCTGCAATCTCGCTCCTGCACATACATCCAGAGAAACACATGATCCAAAAGAATATATGAACCCCAGTGCTCACTGCAGCACTGTTTACAATAGCCCAGACATGGAAGCAACCCAGATGTCCATCAACAGAGGGATGGACAAAGATACGGTACATATACATATGGAATATTACTTGGCCATTAAAAAGAATGAAAAAATGCCATTTACAGCAACGCAACGGACCTAGAGATTGCCACACTGAGTGAAGTCGGAGAAGGAGAATTCTCGCATGACATCCCTTATACGTGGAATCTAAAGAGAAACGATACAAATGAAAGAGATTCCCAGGCTTAGACACAGAAAACGATTCACAGACTTAGAGAACAAACTTATAGAGGCTGGGGTTGGGGAAGGGGGGGATAGTTATGGAGTTTGGGATGGACATGTACACACTGCTATATTTAAAATGAGTAACCAGCAAGGACCTATAGTATAGCACAAGGAACTCTGCTCAACGTTATGTGGCAGCCTGGATGGGAGGTGAGTTTTGGGGAGAATGGATATGTGTATGTGTATGGCTGAGTCCCTTCGCTGTTCACCTGAAACTATCACAACATTGTTAATCGGCTGTACCCCAATATAAAATAGTTTAAAAAGACAGACCCCCAAAAACTGACTCCTCAGAAAGGAAATAACAGATGGTGTTCAAGTCTTCAAGGAAAGCAAAAATCCCAACAGTTCATTCTACTCCTGACAGACAAACCCTCAATAAATTTTGTTAATCAGTATTTCAAACCACTCTTTAAATTTCAAAGGGATCAAAGGTCAAGAGTTTCAAAGTCTAGTTCCATGCTTCTTTAAATTCTGTATCTGTTCTTACTTAGTTCTTTGAACCCTGTGGGCCCATATTTGCCTAATTGAAAATGGAGATAATGTCTCCAACTTTACTTCACCTCAAAGGACTATGGGGAGGGTAAAATGAAATATAAAAGAAAAAGTTAGATATGATAAATAAAGATTTATTATCATAGATTAAATTTTACCCAGAATAAGGAAGAATGCAATGAACTGAAAGCCTGAGAAGCCACCAAAAGTACAATCAACAATGCTTGAGAATCCCCTGCAATCCAAATTTGAAGCAACAGGATGGATGAATTACAAGGCAACAACCACTACCTACAGATGATATGCTAATACACTAGTAACTCACTTAAAAGTGGCTGCCACCACTTAACTCTTTCATCGAAAGCTATGTCACACCAGATATAGTTCCCAGATAGAAAATCACACTTAACGCTGCCCATGTTAAAATGAAGAGATTAATGAATACAGACACCACTACTATAAATAAACTAACAAGGACCTTCTGCATAGCACAGAGAATTATATTCAGTATCTTATAATAACCTATAGGGGCTTCCCTGGTGGCTCAGTGGTAAAAAAAAAATCCACTTGTCAATGAAGAAGTCACAGGTTTGATCTCTGGTGGGGGAAGATACTCTGAAGGAAATGGTAATCCACTGCAGTATTCTTGCCTAGAAAATCCAATAGACAGAGGAGCCTGGCAGGCTACAGTCCATAGGGTTGCAAAGAGTCGGACACAACTCAGGGACTAAACAATAACAAGATAACCTATAACAGAAACTAATCTGAGAAAGAATATATATGTATATATGTGTGTGTATATAATATTGAACCACTTAGTTGTATACCAGAAACAAATGCAACATTGTAAATCAACAATACTTCACTTTAAAATAAATTAATAAAAATTGGGATTAAACCAGTAATCTTGATACCATAATACTCAATTCAGGGACCCACCCTTCAAGATACTGAATTTCCTAAACAAATGTTAAACTAAAACAAGAAAATGCACTGAGTTTAACCTAAGAAGTCACTGATTCTGTCTACAAAATATACCTTTTATACATTATGTAACTTGAAAAATGTTCAGGATAGACCAAAGAATCAAGTCCTCTTGCAAAGATTAAATTCAGAAATACTGTTCTGAAAATACATGTGCTGCAAAATACTGTGAGCATAAGCGATCTGTTACCAACTGGGACTTGGAGAATGAGACCTCAGTCCAGCTTCCCCCAACTCAAAGAAATCCTTTAACCATTCTTTGCATTTTAATGATGGCTATAGTTCAGAGACTCTTCAAATGTCATTTTAGAAAACTAATGTTAAACACACAAACCTAGTTACTCCTGATTTTTATATTAAAAATACATAAAAGCTGAGCAGTTTTCCCTGCACTACCATCTCCAAAGTAGGCTTTAAGAATTTTCACATTCCATTATCTGAAAGAGTCAACAGACATTTTCTTTTATCTTTTCAGCTACTGGGTTCTCAAATTCTCACCGTGACATCATCAACATAGTTTGGAAATTGCTGACACAGGCTATTCAACTGTGCTAAAAGATTTGGGTTTATATACAGTTACCACAGTGCCACCATCTGAGCAAAAGAAAGCACAGTAACATTTTAAAATAAAGCATAAATAGCAGTATTTATCTTTTAGAAAAAGATCGCCAGAGAACTTCATATTTAAATACAATTAGCAAAATTCATAGAAAGATCTCAAACAAGATTCTGTGGAATGTGACTGAATGACAAAGTTTGCCCAGTTACACCAGAACCTATTTCAATTTCTTAAAGTATCTCAAAGAGCAGATTGTTTTCAAAGAAGTAATATACTCTTACAAAGAAAAGCCCAATGCAAGACAAAGACCATAATAGAGAAGGACTGTGTTCAAGCACATCCAAGAGGTGGAA
The DNA here is from genome assembly GCA_006410615.1 of Neotragus moschatus. NCBI lineage: Eukaryota > Metazoa > Chordata > Mammalia > Artiodactyla > Bovidae > Neotragus > Neotragus moschatus. Next base: position 306,838 of record SJYA01000619.1, on the reverse strand, counting down.
AGAGGAGGAAAATCTTCGGAAAAACTATCAACAGGCTTAGATACTAAAATCTTAGTTTTAAACATAGAAGTTCTTACCTCCCACTGTAAATGAGGCGGGATATTTCGTATCTGAAGTTTCCGAATCCTGCAGAAGAATTAAAATGTTTTTTAAAAGAAAACAAAAAAAAAAAACCATAAAAGCAAAAGATATTTATAGCCAACATGGATGTTTTGAAACTACCTAAGATATATTTATTAACTACATACCAATATATACTAAGAAAACACAGCCCAGGAAAGAAAACAGAGACCAAGTTAATCACAAGATGCACGCTGAGACCACTGGAAACTCAGCGTCATTGGATTTTTGTGGCTTACTCTAAAAGCCACTGAAACTGGGAGATACAATGTTTGAACACATTTCATCTAATGACTATATGCTAAGTTCAAACCCTTTAGCCTCAAAGTAAGCATCCCAGAACACAAACAAAGCCTTAGTCCAGATGTTCTTAATCTGAGATCACAGCCAAAGGATTCATGGACAGAATTCAACGAAGGTGGACAGGAGCAGTGGGGTGCAGAGGGGTCGGGGTCACATTTATTTTCACTATCCCCTAAGTGAAATTTAGTAGAATTACACAGCTTGTACTCTTGACATTAAAGTAAGTCCAGCATTTCATTCTACATTAAGGTGCTGCAGATCTTGTATATTCACTACTGTGATAGTTAGCTGTGTTGCTAGAACTTGTTACTTATGTACGTTAAGAAACACATTATTAGCTTTAACACTTTCTAACTGTATTTCAAAATAATTTCCTTTATAATCCTATGTGCTTTATTTTATGCATTTAAAAATATTCCAAGAGGTCCACATATTTCAGGCTGCCAAAGGAATCCAGAGTACAAAAAAGTCATTAAAAATCCCCCACCTGAGTTTCAGTGCCTACACATATTCCTATATATATATATATACTATGTATATAAAACACAATATATACTTTGTAAAATAATAAAAACTATCATATATCTCCTCCTCTTCTACCCCCTCCTCAAAACGATCCGAGAAAGAGAGGAAGGATGGGAAGAGGGAAGCAGCACCAATCACGTGAGACGGTACTCTAGACACCACACACCAATCACCCTCTTACAAGGGAAAGGCATTTAAAGTCACCAGCTATTTTTCAAAAAGAGACTAGCAACTGGGCATGACATCGCAGGTGAAACAATTAACCTCCAGCTCTACAGTTAATTCTCTCTCCAGGCCCAACGATCCACTTCTAGGTACCTCAGCGCAGACTGCACTGACAGTCTAGTTCTTTCTGTTCACCACAAAACTTAAATGAACAGCAGCAACAAAAATTAAATGAGCGCCACAGGCACTGCCTACCCCTCGCTGTTCTCCAGCTGCCGAGTCCTAGCGACCCCATGGACTGTGGCCCGCCTTTAGGGAGCTCTAAGCTAGCATGCACATTAGCCAAACTCAGCTATGTCCTATTTGTAATCAATAAGATAGAGGATGAAGGGAAACTCATGTTTACATTATTTCCATCAGACAGTAAAACAAAGCATAGTCACCAAGGGCAGAGTATCAGAGACAGTGAGAGAATGCGAATTTAAGAAAGCATTTTCAAACACCGTGTAGTCTTAGATTTTACATATCCTGTCCTGGAATTTGTTTAAAAGATAAATCATGTGCTAATAACTGTTAAAGCTGCTGGAAGCATGCTGTATGTCTGCCTTTGTATAAGTTTTATATTCTTCTATAAAAACCTTAAAAAAATACACCCTAATAAAAGTATTCCTAAAACAAAGACTTTAATCTTCCATGTACTGCTTTAGCAAGCAGAAAAGTTACTCGCATTGTGTAAATATTTACCCTGGGTAACTAAGAAGTAAGAATTATTTACTACATATTTGCAAGTACTAATCTGTCTTAATCAAGCAACTGACACATTACGAAATAACAGCACAATGTTAAGAAGCCCAGTATTCAACTCTATTGGACTCTGTTTCTGGATGTATGTATATGGGTATATACATAACCAAAGCAACTTCCCCAATGCACACACAAAAGTGTACACAGAGAGTTAAGGTCACCAAGCAGGTAATTTTTCTTTATTATAAGAACAAACACCTACTTCACAGGGCTCCCAAGAATTTCTTTAAATACGACACCATTTTTTGTANTATGTATATGGGTATATACATAACCAAAGCAACTTCCCCAATGCACACACAAAAGTGTACACAGAGAGTTAAGGTCACCAAGCAGGTAATTTTTCTTTATTATAAGAACAAACACCTACTTCACAGGGCTCCCAAGAATTTCTTTAAATAGGACACCATTTTTTGTACATTAGAAGTGAAACATTAGCCATATTTCCCCCACATATTCTTCAAAATGTACATCTTCCACCTACTTACTTATTAGAAGTTACACCAGAATAATTATTTCCTTTAACTGACTGACCGTTTCCATTATCTGATTCTCTAAAGTTTCACTTTAGACAAACACCAGGATTATTTCCATAAAGTTAGCACTTTGATGGGCTTCCCCGATGGCTCAGAGATAAAGAATCCGCCTGCAATGCAGGAGATATAGGAGACTCATGTTCGATCCCAGGGTCAGGAAGATCCCCTGGAGAAGGGCATGGCAACCCACGCCAGTATTACTGCCTAGAGAATCCCATGGACAGAGGAGGCTGGTGGGCTGCAGTCCATGAGGTCTCAAGTTGAACACGACTAAGCCCAGCATAGTGTTTTGACATCTAGAACTGTGTTTTCCCAGCTCCCATCTCCCATCTGAGCTTTTAGAATTGGGTTATATTTAAATTAGATTCTAAATACCTAAGAGTCAAGAAAACAGATACTGGTCTTTGTTTCTCCTCTGTGATTACCAAATCATTAGAGTTTGATTTTAACTACCAGCAAAATAAGCTGGCATTTCACCTCCTCCTAAAACACACCCAAGTTTTATTACAAGGATCACACCCCATAGGGGCAGAGACTCTTAGGCTGTCTTGTTCACTGTCACATTCAGAGCCTGGAACACTGTTTGGCAGCTGAGAAGCACTCAGTTGAAGTTAAATTAACATTTGTTATAATACAGAGGGGGATGGAAACACAAGACTCACAGATTCACCATGCAGAAACTACTAACATTCCCAATGATTGTATTACAGCTGATGTAATAAAATCATGGTGGGATTACAGTGGGAAGACAGTGGGAAGACAGAAAATTACAGTGGGAAGATCAACAGCCCCAGAAACAGGAGAATAAGAAGTTAATCACCTGTGCTATTTCAAAGAAAACTTTCAGGTTTTTGAGACCAGAAGCAGGAGAAAGAGAAGTTAACCACCTGTGCTATTTTCAAAGAAAACTTCCACACAATCTATTTATAAGTTAATCATATAGAATTTAAGGCTTTTCTGCCAACAGAAAAAAATGAGGTAAAGTTTAAGTTCTCATTTAACCTTTTTTTTTTCTCTTTTTTGGCCTGCCACTCACTCAACCTGTGGGATCCTAGTTTCTTGATCAGAATCAAACTCACATTCCCTGCATTGGAAGCATAGTGTCTTAACCACTGGATCACCAGGGAATTCTTCCAGTTAACCTTTAAAAAATGCTTATTATGCTTGAAATAGTTTCTATAAAATCCAGTACTATTTATTAAAGCTGGTTTAAGTACAGGATAAAGAGCCATAGAGCTCATGTACACTTCTAAGTGAAGTCGCTCAGTCGTGTCTGACTCTGCAAACCTGTGGACTGTAGCCTACCAGGCTCCTCTGTCCATGGGATTTTTTCCAGGCAATAAATAGTACTGGAGTGGACTGCCACTTCCTTCTCAAGGGGATCTTCCCAACCCAGGGATCAAACCCAGGTCTCCCGCATTGTAGACAGACGCTTTACCGTCTAAGCCACCAGGGAAGAAGAGAGACTTCTAAGGGCATCTTCAAAATTTTTAGTAATAAACAGAACAGATTTAAATTGATTTTATACAAATTTTCATACTGACACCAAAGTAGAAAAATTGTATCAACCTCCATATGCCTGTACCAGTTTATCAAGTATGATTACCTAAATCTTGTTTATCTCTACTCACATGTGTACCAACAAATCCCACATACGCGACCTGTCATGCTACAGTACATCTGGAAAAACCTACTAAAGGACCTTTTTGCTTTAACAATAACTATCATCATTATAGTTTCTTAAAATGATTAACAAAAATTCCTTAAGAACAGAACATTTTTGGTGTTCAGTCACTAAGCTGTGTCCAGCTCTTTGCAACCTCATGGACTGTAGCACACCAGGCTCCTCAGTCTTCCACTCAGTTTGCTCAAACTCATGTCCACTGAGTAGGTGATGCTATCTAACCTCATCCTCTGTCAGCCCCTTAGCCTCCTGCCCTCAATCTTTTCCAGCCTCAGGGTCTTTGGCCAAAGCATTGGAGCTTCAGCGTCAGTCCTTCCTATTCAGGGTTGATTTCCTTTAGGACTGGCTGGTTTGATCTCCTTGCAATCCAAGAGACTGAAGAGTCTTCTCCAGCATTACAATTCACCAGCATCAATATTTCAGCATACAGCCTTTCTGATGGATCAAGTGTACACACTTCATCTCACATTTTATATGATGATTGGAAAAACCAGAGGTTTCACTATATAGACTTTTCTTGGCAAAGTGATGTCTCCTTTTTAATATGCTGTTTAGGTACAGAATACCCACTCTATTTCCAATTGCTATCTTTTTACAGTTGATTTGCTCATATCAAGATACCAACAATATGCCCACACGTGTAGAGTAGATGTCTCTTAAGGTTTGACACAAGAAAATCCCTTCACTCCATTTTCTTGCTATTTATTTGAAGGTCAAGGTCATAAATCTTGCACAAGTAACTCATTCTGGGTTTTATTCATTGCATTCTCTGAGTCATTTTAAATATTAACTGTTTGCTATGTTGAATTTGATATACACGATGTGTAACATCTTTAAATTGTTATTACAAAACACAGACATATATGAATCCACCCACCCAAATAGTTAGAACAAGACAATTGGCACTACCATGCTCTTCCCCAATGCCTACCTCCCAGGATGTAACCACCACCCCCATCTCTTTTGTCATTCTCATGTCTTTTAAAATAGTATTTTTAGTAACTCTTTAAGTTTGTCTTTAGGTTACTCTTTAAGTAGGCAAACAGGAAGCAGAATAGCAAGGAGAGATAAGAAAGCCTCTTTGCAGCCCCATACAGTCCATGGAATTCTCCAGGCCAGAATACTGGAGTGGGTAGCCTTTCCCTTCTCCAGGGGATCTTCCCAACCCAGGGATCGAATCCAGGTCTCCTGCACTGCAGGGGGATTCTCTACCAGCTGAGCCACAAGGGAAACCCCCTGTTGTCTGACCTGAGGCCAAACTATGGTGGAGGTAGTGAAGATAACTGCGAACTCCTTCAAAGGGTCCCATGCACACACTGCTGCTCTCAGTCAGGAAAGAAACCAACCAAAAAACACAAACCTGCCATTCTCCTCTGGTTTCTTACTGCCTGGATTTTGCTACTTATACTCCCCATGGCGGTATTTAATAGGTTAGTCTGACCCTATAAAAGTGGCAGTTGGATCTGAAGATTTTTGTTGGTTAGGGAGAGGTTGTGTACTTCCATGAAAAGATACATTATCTCTGGCTGTCTTCTGGAGATGCTGTAGTCACTAATGATCAGTCCCTAAATACATTGTTTCATTCAAGGTTAAAAATGGATTTCCTCATTGTATCATGCCTTCCATATTTCTTAAGTTTAGCTGGAGTTCTTTCACGAAGAACAACTTTCCTTTATCACATATCTGGAGACTCTGAACCACAATGAATAGAGTGAAGGCAGGATAAACATTTGATTCTTTCCTTTCTGCGGCAGATGGTTTTGTGCCACTTATCACATCCCCTAGCTCATCTCTGATTTCATCCACCACTGTGGGACAGCCCTGGGCACAGGGAAGTTGTCCTACCTTCTTCTATCCCACCCCTTAGGCATCTGTTTTTCCTCAGGTTTTTCACCCAAGCCTCAGCAGAGTTCAAGGATAGTCCAGAGGAAGTGAAGAGATGAAACCCTGAAGACAATCTGCAGATTACAGAGGAGAATGTGGGAGCCAGTAGATAAATGCCCGTGTCTTCCACCTGGGAGGCATATCTGTTCATGTCTCAAAGGCCTGTTTCCTCAATAAAGTGCCCTGTGTTGGGTTTTCCCAAACCTCCATTTCACTCTTTCCACTCCCTCACTCTTCTTGAAACCATCTCCAAAATAAACCAGCTTCATGCAAACCCTCATCGCAGTGTCCTCTTTCTGCAGTTCAAAGACATTGTTATTTCAAACCTTTCAGAATAATGAATTGGTCCCCTGGCAGTGTCCAAAGAGGGCTAAATGCTTATTTTCTACCGGCCTGCCAATGCAGGTCAGAGGAAAGAGAGGCAGGTTTGATTCCTGAGTAGGGTAGATCCCCTGGAGAAGGGGACTGGCAACCCACTCCAGTATTCTTACCTGGAGAACCCCATGGACAGAGGAGCCTGACAGGCTATACAGTCCATAGGGTCGCTAAGTCAAGACACAACAGAAGCGACTTAGCACACACACACACATTATGTATGCATGGATATTTTGTGTTTATCAACCCACTGCACTAAATCCCCCATCTTTGGCTAGTCAGTAGAAGCTTCTGCACACAGATGCTGCATCTTTTGAAATGATGCAGCTCTCCAGTAATCTTTGAGAGCTTGTCTGTTTTGTTATGATTACCCAGGTTCCAATTTGTACACTTCCTGCCACCATCTTCAACCAGTTCTGTCTACAAACACTGGTTCCTATTAGTCAGAAATAATATATTGAAACACAACCTGGTCACTAGAATGCTGATATTGGGCTGGTCATTGCTTCTAGGCCAGAACTAGACAATATACATTTTTTTGGAAAGAGAAATAAACCACATGTCCATGCTGATTACAGTCATCCTTCCACCATATTCAAAGGGACTGGCTCCCGTACCCCATGCCCTGCTGGCCAGATACCAAAATCTACAGATGTTCAAACCTCTTATATAAAATGGATAGTATCCCAAATACTTTATATCATCTCTAGATTACTTATAATATCTAATGCGAAGTAAATGCTATGTAAACAGATGTAACTACAATATAAATAAAAGGCAGATAGTTGCCCACACAAAGCAAATTCAAGTTTTCGTCTTTGGAACTTCTCGGAATTTTTTTCCCACTTATTTTTCATCCGCAGTGAGCTGAATCCATGGATGCAAAAACTCACAGACATGGAGGGCCAATTGTTATTTTATTTAAAAAAAATATTTATTTATTTAAATGGCCACTCCAGGTCTTAGGTGCAACATGTAGAATCTTTTAGCTGCAGCATTCGAGATCTAGTTTCCTGACCAGGGATTGAACCCGGGGCCACCCACCTTGGGAGCAAGAAGTCTTAGCCACTGGACCAGCAGGGAAGTCCAACTGGTTATTTTCAACTGAAATTTTGATTACTAGGTTTTTGCCAAAAGTCTTTGATCTCTACTTTCCCCGCCTCACATTAAAGCCTGACAACAGGTATAAATAAGAATGTAAACGAGAAAATGCATTATGTCCATTATGGACTGAATGTTTATGTTTGCCACCCCAAATTCGTATGTTGCAGCCCCCTCTCCCTATGCAATGGTGTTAGGAGATGGGCCTTTGAGGATTATTTAGGCTTACTGAGGAGAGGAGCACGGAGCCCCCATAATGGGACTACAGTTTTTCTAAGAAGAGAGACCAGGGCTGTCTTCACTGCACACTCTGAGGAAAGGCTATGTGACCCCACAGCAAGAAGGCATCGGTTTACAAGCCAAGAAAGGGGCCCTCAGCAAGAACTCCAAGAACTTACCTGCGCCTTGACCTTGGACTTCCCTGTTTTCAGAACTGTGAAAAATAAGCATCTGTTAAGCCATCCAGTCTATATAGAAGCCCAAACTGCTTAAGACAACGTCTGTTATCTAACCTCACAAGTCAGCATTTTATAGATTCTAAGATAAAAGCACAACTTTACCTGTCCAAGGGCTTCCCTAGCGACTCAGACAGTAAAGAATTTACCCACAAGACAGGAGACGTGGGTTTGATCCTTGGGTCAGGAAGATTCCCTGGAAAAGGGAATGGCAGCCCACTCCAGTATTTTTGCCTGGAGAATTCCACAGACAGAGAAGCCTGGCAGGCTACAGTCCATGAGATCGCAAACATATGACTGAGTGACTAACACACACAACAGTAAGAATATTACATGAAACAACTGACTGGCTCAAAATTGGGAAGGGAGTACAGTAAAGCTGTATATTGTCACCCTGCTTATTTAACTTATATGCAGAGTACATCATGTGAAATGCCAGGCTGGATAAATTCCAAGCTGGAATCAAGATTCCCAGGAGAAATATCAACGATCTCAGATATACAGATGACAGCACTCTAATGGCAGAAAGTGAAGTGGAACTAAAGAGCTTCATGATAAGGGTGAAAAAGGAGAGTAAAAAAACTGGCTTAAAACTCAATGTTCAAAAAACTAAGATCATGGCATCCAGTCCTATCACTTCATGGCAAATAGAAGGAGAAAAAGTGGAAGCGGTGACAGATTTTATTTTCTTGGGTTCCAGAATCACTGCAGATGGTAACTGCAGCCATGAAATGAAAAGACATTTGCTCCTTGGAAAGAAAGCTATGGCAAATCTAGACAGCATATTAAAAAGGAGAGACACCACTTTGCTGACAAAGGTCTGTATAGCCAAACTATGGTTTTTCCCGTAGTCATGTACAGATGTGAGAGTTGGACCATAAAGAAGGCTGAGCACTGAAAAATTGATGCTTTAGAACTGTGGTGCTACAGAAGACTCTTGGGAGTCCTTTGGACTGCAAGGAGATCAAACAAGTCCATCCTTAAGGAAATCAACCCTGAATATTCACTGGAAGAACTGATGATGAAGCTGAAGCTCCAAAAGTTTGGCTACCTGATATGAAAAACCAACTGGTTGGAAAAAACCCTGATGCTGGAAAAGACTGAGGGCAGGAGAACAAGCAGGCAACAGAAGATAAGATGGTTGGATGGCATCACTGACCCAATGGACATGAATGAATCTAAGCAAACTCCAGGAGACGGTGAAGGACAGGGAAGCTTGGCACGCTGCAGTCCACGGGTCACAAAGAGTCAAACATGACTTAGCGACTGAACACCACTATCTTGTCCAAACACACACATTAAGGAGTGGCACAGTGAGAATCCAGCTCTGGGAATTATGGCTCCACAGTCCATCCTCCTGACTATATTCCATCTTACTGATTTCACTCATAATCCAATCAATAACTATTGTCAAGAAAAACTTCAGAAAAGGTACAAGGTTGCCTGTCAAACCCAAAGATCAAAGATATGCCAACCTTAAAATGCTCACTTTGCCCCACAACTTTAAACCATACAGTCAATTCACATACTTAGAGTCAATACTGACATTAAATGGACATGTGTGAACATCAAGAAAAGTATGGAAACCATCGTTTCCAACTAAGCCAGAAACTCAGCTAATTCAGCTGCCTCAAGATATATTAGAAAAATTGTATACACTGGCACCTAGGCACTTAATCATTTCATGCTAAGTCCTAATGCAAGCACACAAGTGTATCAGACTTGCAATCTTCCATCCAAATGAGCTGTAAGTCCTACATGTTCATTTCCTTTATTCCTCCCAAAGGCCATCCGTGCTCTTTCTTTCTACCATCTCCTAAACAAAACAAGAGAATCACCAATTTCCCACATCACAGATAGAGAGGCTGAGACTTGAATCATGATGTAACACAGCTAACACCAGCTGAAGTTGAGAAGAGAAAACCAAATCTAACTAAACCTGTGACATATTCCTCTTTGCTTTGATTTCTTACACAAAGAGCTGGGACAGGAATCCCCTGGTGGTCCAATGGCTAAGACTCCTGAGTTCCCAATGCAGGGGGTGTGGGTTCAATCCCTCGTCAGGGAACTAGACCCCACATGCCACAACTAAGGGTTCGAATACAGCAGCTAAAGATTCTGCATGTTGCAACTAAGACTAGGTGCAGCTAAATAAAGAACAGAGCCGGGACACATGGTCCATGAGTGCACTGTATGTGTTAGCTGCTCAGTCATGCCTGACTCTTTGCAACACTGTGGACTGCAACCCACCAGTCTCCTCCATCCATGGGATTTTCCAGGCCAGGATAATGGAGTGGGGTGCCATTTCCTTCTCCAACGTGTGCACAGGTCACTTTTAAATAAAAAACCAAGGCTGTGGACTCAGAGAAGTATGGCATGGCCTCTTCAACCTGTCACCTGGAGACACTCTTTACCCACTGCAGATTTTCATTCTTACCTGTATCCAACCAACACAAGCTACGCCCAAAGAGGAGCTTGTTCAACCTGGCCAAATTCAATACAATTACCTGTACTAATTCCAACATTCAATAATGTATTAATAATTAAATCTATCTTTTCTTATTTTATACAGTTAAGAATGAGCTCCTTAAAAGGCCGACCTCAATTTTTTTAAGCAGAATACTCCAGTTAGATGAATTCCAGGGGAAATGACTCATTTCACACTGCTGGTAACGAGCACCAACCAGCATAACCTTGCCTCTTGGGTGAGCCAGCAGTCTCTTATGAAGTCCTCGGACAAGCAGCACAGCCTCCCAAGCTTTCTCCCCTTTCATTCTCCCTCTAGGCAAAGCTGTAACAGGCTCAAAAACTTAGCTATAGTTTGTAAATGAGGAAAACTGCGAAGAACCCAGATGTCCAGGCAAAAGGGCTAAGCTCAAAGGGAAAAAAGCATCCTACCCCCTAAAAAATATATATACACGTTCAGGGATAGAAGTGTTCCACATCTCGACAGTGCTTGTACTTTCACAGGTGTATACAGTTGTCAAAACTCACTGCTTTGCACAGTTTAAAAAACATGCACTTGGAGATGGCAGGGGATAAATTGGGAGTTTGGGATTAACAAACACACTGTTATATATAAAACAGGTAAACAACAAGGACCTATCGTATAGCACAGGCAACTCTTCCCGCATAGGTTATCTTGTAATAATCTATCCTGGAAAAGAATAGATCCATGTATGCATAACTGAATCACTCTGCTGTACACCTGAGACAGACACAATACTATAAAGTAACTATGCTCTAAGTTTAAAAAGAGGCACTTAGATAATGAAATAAAATAATAAAAATAAAAATGACGCTCTTGACTGTATAAACCATACCTCAATGAAACTGTTGGACAAAAGGGGGTTAGCTAAACAAACTACAATATATAACAAAATGTCAGAGACATTACAAATGTGTAATATTTAATCAGGACATATGTTCATAACATTGTTCATTGAAAAATACCATATTATTAAACATGGGATATGATCTTATTTTTAAATGCTTTACCACAATAAATGAACAAATGTCCCCAAGCAGAAACAGAAAAAAAGTACACACATTCACATAAACAGAAATAAAGAAGTATAACACCAAAATACTGACTATGATGAGCTCTGGCTGGTAGTATCATGGGCCGTTTTCAATTTCTTTTTGCTTTTGTGTTTTATAAAATAAATGTTACTAATTGATAAGGGAAAAATAATATATTATTTCCTATCCATAAGATTAACCAAGAGAAAGCAGTTACAGATTCCAACAGTTTTAACTAGCTCTCTAATATCAGTTTTCTCTGTTCCCCAAAGATTTTTGAGTCTCGCAGAAGATATTAGACATTTCAGGACACTCTTCAAGAAGGGTAAGTAAAACTGGGAAGGAGGGAGCAAGGTTGAGAGTTAGGAGAAGACTGAGTAGACCTCAGCTTAAGAATCTCTATATAAGACTGAATCCCATCGATTGCACTGACAGTTAAAAGTCACATGTCCTATAAAGAAAAGCGTATTTGCTGCAACACTTAAAGGGACGCCAGAGCCTGGTGAATTTAATTCTGGATGGAGGAAAGGAAAACAAGCTGTCCCCCTCAACTGTGCCAGTAGAGAGATGGCACTCTGGAAACAGCCGAAAGGTCCACTGATAGCTGAGCGCATAAAGACATGCTGTGTAAGCACCACGGACCACTACTCAGCCACTAACAAATGGAATAAGGCCATCTGCAGCAACAGGGTGGGGCTAGAGACTATCACTCAGCCAAAGTCAGTCAGAGGGAGGCAAATACCATATGACAGCACTGACATGTGAAGTCTAAAACATGGCACAAATGAACATGTCTACAAGACAGAAACAGACAGGCAGATATAAAGAACAGGCTGTGGTTACTAAGCGGGGAAGGGGTGGAGGAGGGAAGGTTTGGGAGGCTGGAATTAGCAGATGCAAACTTTTATATATAGGATGAATGAACACAAGGTCCTGTTGTATAGCATAGAGAATTATATTCAATATCCTGTCATAAACCATTATGAAAAAGAACGTATGCATAACTGAATCACTTTGCTATAGAGCAGAAATTAATACAACAATATAAATTAAGTATGCTGCTTCAGTTGTGTCCGACTCTGTGCGACCCTATAGACGGCAGCCTACCAGGCTCCCCCATCCCTGGGATTCTCTAGGCAAGAACACTGGAGTGGGTTGCCATTTCCTTCTCCAATGCATGAAAGTGAAAAGTGAAAGTGAAGTCGCTTAGTCGTGTCCAACCCTCAGCGATCCCATGGAGTGTAGACTTCCAGGCTCCTCCATCCATGCGATTTTCCAGGCAAGAGTACTGGAGTGGGGCGCCATTGCCTTCTCCATAAATTAAGTATACGTCAATAAAATTAAAACTAAGGAGATGTCATTCCAAGTGTGGTCTAAAGAACATCCACATTACCATCACCAGGAAGGCTTACTTAAAATGAAAACGTCAGGGCCCCACTACAGACCTCCTAAATCAGAACCTCTGGGGATGGGGCCGGGAACTGCGGTTTCACACACACTTAAGCTTGGGGGCCACTGAGCACCCACCCACACACCCATGAGGTCTGTTTAACAGGGCAAGTCCCATGAAGGCCAAGTCATTTCTATCTTATTCACTATTGTATACTACAGCACTTAGCCGACTACCTGCTTCATAACCGGCAGTTACTCAAGTAAAGGAACAACAGTCTCTCTAAACATTACAGTTCTAAGTGAGAATCTAAGGTGATTCATTTTGCCATTTCCCAGCTTCCAGAGCTTCATGAGAGTAACACCCATGTCCCTTCACGGAAACAGCGGTATTTCTCTTTTAAAGGTGCACACTCCCATCTTCATCTATAGGGAACAGTCTAACAGCCCTAAGTGTATGGCTGGAGACTTGGAAGAATCCAAGAAAGGCTGGGTGTTGTTCTACGTGCCATTCCTATTACTAACGTCTGCAAATATGCACTGCCATCTCTTTTCCTTGTAGGAGATTACATGTCCCATAAAGTTCTTGAACTTTATTAGGATATGTGCAAAGCAAGATTTCAGATCACTTTGAAAAATAATAGTTGAATTAACAGAACACAAACTGATCCTTGATTCCTGAATAACCAAAAGATTTCTCTAGTCTTCACACTGAGAAGTCTTTTACCAGAAAAGTCACCACGAGTATTTCAACCAATCAGAGAAACACACGCAGCTGAACATCAGGGGCAGTGTCTATTTAAAGAAAAGACTCTGCCTGTATGACTCCAAAGGGTAGCTCTTTCAGAAGTGCAACATTAGCTGCCTGAGATTCCTTATTTGAACCAGGACACCTGCATCAGCAGAGAAAAACTCTTCCCCCTTAACAGAAATTTCAATATGTAAACACACATGCTCACACACACACATACACACAATGCTTCTATGCAGACTTATCTGCGTAGAAAAATATCAGAAACAACCTAGATGTGTATCAATAGAGGACTCACTAAATCAACCAGCTGTTACAAAAAAGAGCTAGTTATAGCTTGATAGAGAAACAAATTCAAGATATGTTTTTAAATATATGGGGAAGAAAGCAAGTTGCAGCGGGGAAAACCTCCATCGCTGAGTTAAAAAGGAGGGAGGAGAAAAAAAAAAGTATGTTGGTTTTTGTTTGACTATGAATAAAGAAACTACCAACAGTGGACACGTGGAAGAGATTGGGATGAAAACTGGGCACTTTTGAGGTATAGGAATAATTAAGAACTTTCTTTTAATGTCTTTTAAAATATTTTAAACCATGTACTACAAATGCATTATCTATTCAAAATTAAATTTAAAAAATTTTAAGTGTAACACAACATAGCAAATTACACATATATTCCTTGAAAATTAGGGTGGTCACAAGGGAATGAAGTACTAAGATATGAAATCTCTACTTTGAGTCACACTGAAAATTAATCATTCTCACATTTTTCCACAGTTAAACTAATTTTATAAATGCCCTTACATTTTTTTCCAGCAAGACTCATATTTTTAACAAGTGATTTTACAAGCTGTGTAGCTTTAAAGCTACTCTGTCCAATGGACTTCTTATTGGCCACACCCAGTCCAAACTGAATTGTTCTATGAGTGTAACACATTTAACAGATTTTAAAGATGTACAAAAACAGGATAAAATTACTCAACAATTTTTATAATCATCCCACATTAAATTTAAAGTTTTAGGTTAGACAGTATAAAACAGTAATTTCATCTGCTACTTTTTACTTCTACCTGAGGCGACTAGAGAAGTTTAAATTTTATATATATATATAGTTGACATCTTTCAATTAGATGAGCTGATCTAAAACTTAGTATACTTGATTGTTATTGTTGTTTAGTCCCCAAATCATGTCCTACTCTTTGCAGCCCCATGGACTGTTGCCCACCAGCCCACTGCAGTCTATGGATTTCCCAGGCAAGAATACTGGAGTGAGCTGCCATTTCCTTCTCCATGGGCTCTGCCTGACCCAGGATGGAACCCGCATCTCCTGTATTGGCAGGCAGATTCTTTACCACCGAGCCACTTTATTTCCATTTATCAAGGTAATTTCAGGATCTAACAACATTTCATATAGAATACTTATTTTCCACATAAAAGTCACCATCACTAAGTGAACTATACCTACAAGAAAGTGTTTCAAGAGAACTAAAGTTTCCAAAGATCTATATTTTGAACACAGGGATATCCCTATATTAACATTTTATTTCATATTACTCCTACCTGGATGTGTTCCTTATCCAAGACAAATCCTTGGATTTGTGTTTTTTCTTTTTTTTTTTAAGTGAGAAAGTTGCAGTTGGTCATTATCAAGTTATATCTTCTCATTAACTTTAGTAATTACAATAATCTCAGTACACCTGAGAGTCTGAACAATGAAGTTTAGATGCCTTGTTTCCAAGTAGAGTTATACAATGCACATGGTTTATATTTCCAATTTTAATACATTTTGTATAATCAAACAAATAAAATAATAACTGTTATTGCCTGCAAGAGAATCTGTTGAAAATTCTGTTTCATGTAATTGAATTTCTTCTGATTTGGAGTTTTTTTAATTGAAATATAGTTGATTTACAATGTTGTGTTAGTTTCTGGTATACAGAAAAGTGATTCAGTTGTACATATGTATTATTTTTCATATTCTTTTTTCATTATAGATTGTTGTAAGATATTAAATATCATTCCCTGTGCTATACAGTAGGACCTTGTTGTCTATTTTATAGAGAAAAGCTTGTCATGTATCAGGAAAACAAGGTGGACAAGTTTAATCCAAGTCTCTCTGACATTCCTCATCGAAGGCAACTCAACTCTTTCTGAGGCTTTACAAATAACCTAGATAGTCTATTAGACTTTGCAGATAACATTGCTCTGTGATAATACACAAAAGCACACTATCTATGACTAACATCTCCAAGCCCATAGCGGACACAAATCTCTCCAAGGAAGAAACTTCTGGTCATCTTTATTATAGAGATGACTGGCCCAGAAGTTTAGCATAAGCCAGGAGAGGACACCAAGCACCAAAGGTATAAAGGCACTCCCCTTTGCATAGCACTCACTAATTACCCTCAAGGGTACCTGGAAGTCATCCACCTGCTCTCAGACTTCCTCCATAACACAGACACCGCAAGTTTTAAATGGCCCTTTCTCCCCCCACTCCCAAAATGTTGTAACCCTTTTGAAAGCTTTACTATTAGAAAAACCACCATAAACTAAATCTGTCATTAACGATCTGTACAGGACATTAAATTTTAGTGGGCTGGACTTTAGACTTTAACACCTTGTAAAAATGTTGAAATAAAAGCTTATGCATTTTCAAAACACTTAAGAACATGTAGAACAGCCAAGCACTTTAATTGCCTGAAGACTGACTTGTAGAAACAAGTGCAAAAACCTATGCGAGCCAGACAGGCCATCCACCAGGGGGCAGCACACTAGGACTCTGATACACCTCTCTCACCACCATTTGTTCACATACCCGGTCATTTTTATTTTTACACAGGTTTCAGAAGGACTGGGGAAAGACCTAGGTCAAAATTTTAACTTTTTTTTCCTAAGAGGTTCTACATTATACACATACACCTACATTGAGCACATTTCACTGATAATGAAAACCAGAACACATCTTAAATATATCAGTTATATTCCTCCAGTTCCTCCAGGAACTCTCATTACTAAAGGCATAGGTTCAATCCCTGGTCAGAGGACTAGGATCACACAAAACCAAGCGATGAAGTAAAAAAAAAAAAAAAAAAAAAACACAAACATTGACAATCCTAAATACCTTCCCTATACATTTATCTGTTGGACATCACTAAAACAGTTATTTACTCCTAGATGGCAACCCATCCAGTATTCTTGCCTAGAGAATTCCATGGACGGAGAGGCTTGGTGGGCTACAGTCCATGGGTTGCAAACAGTCGGACACGACTGAGCGACTTCACTTTCACTTTATAACTTTAAGTATTTGGGGACTGGGGTTAGACGCTAAATATATAGTGGGTAAGTTTTTAAAAACTAGCTACAAAATTCTATCTTCATTCTCATACAAGCAGAAAAACCAACATGAAAAATACTATATATACAACTTCGTCTATCTTTCCAAGAGCCTGTAAATTCACTCTTAACAGTTATGAGATCAAACAAGTAGCATCAAGATATCCAACCAGAACCAGATCTGACTTATCTGTAATAATACACACATTAAAATTCTGTAGATTCTATATAAACACTTTCAGAATCTTAACAGCTCTTCCAAAAACTACAAATTACCTAAGCAGACCATCTAAAAAACTCAGTCCAGCAATGCATTTAACGTTACTGCCAATTATGACAATAGCTAAAAATGTTAATGTACATATCATTCTTAAACATTTGCTTTCTTAACTGAGATTACTATAAAATGTTAATCTTCCTCTTAAATAAAACTGCAAATTCACCACAGACCTTTTAAAAGGCCATCTCTTGAAGAAAAGTTATTATCAATTGGCTGTGAGTTAAAGGCGTCTTGGAAATTTTTCAGTTTTGCGAAATCAGTAAAAAAACTTTGCAAAGTCAAAACTATGTATTTTTTTTAAACTTTATTTTCAAAAATTTCAATTCTTAGCATTCTTTGTGTTTTCTTAATTACTACAATAACAAGAAATATAAATACACAAACTGAGATTTGATGAAACCAATTACAGATTCTAAAAGGTTTTAGTGTTTCAAATTTAATCAAAAAGTTAAATATTCGTTTTTAGGTATTCTGATGTTACTAAAATATTCATTTAGTCCTTTCATAAATATAGAGATTTAGGGTGGCAGTATTTAAACCAAATTAAAAATTACAATGAAACTAGCTAACTGGAATTTTCAGAAGCAGTTTGGTGAAATTTTAACTTTTAAATTACACTATCATAAAATTTAACACTTATTATGAAAAAGTTAAACACTAATACTACTAATACAAAAATCTAACATGAGCATGAGTCAGATCTACATATTCAGACAGTATGAACAGTAATATTTTAAAATAAACTTAGTGAATCATTTAAAATTCAAGACAACTAATCTTAGATATATTGTATTATGTAGTAATGAATTACCAGCTATAATTCTATTATGAGATGCTGAATAACAACTATTTTATTATTTAAAATCTATTAGTTTAAACAAGTCTATAAATTCAGAATCAGCCAGACTGATGGGCACTAAATGTCTTTCACTTCTATTTGGAATTAAAACACATCTTTATTTCATCTCACTTGTTAAAAATTCATTAAAGTAACTTCACTTTAAAATGTTTATACTGAAGTTTAAAAACTAAATTTATTTAAAATTCTAACCTATTATCTTTTAACTAACAAATCAGTTTCAGTCTTTTCCAGAGTATTTTAAAGATTTCTCTGTAAAAAACTCTAATTAAAAAAAAAAAAGTTAAAAGACTAAAAGTAAAATTAAAGTTTTGAAGAAATTTTCATAAACAAAACATTGGGGGAAAAAAATCAATTAAATTTAGAGCACTCAACGAGTTCCAGTTAATCTAACATTAGGTAAATACTATTTTAAAAGGACTACTTTGAGGTTTTGCAGAGGTTTGGGGGGTTTTTTCGTTCTTTTTTAAATTTTTGGTTTAACATTGCGCAACACATTTCTTCATTCTGTAGCTGATGACAGAGGTAAACCACGTGCTGGAGTTCTCAGAAAATTAAAATAATCTATACCAAGTACTAATAATGAAACCTAACATACTGCTATCATTCTATTAATAACACACACATTTAAACAAGCTTTAATGTATTATCAGCCCATATACGGTAAGTATACTTTATTCTTACCTGAAGACTCCACCATTTTAATATATTGAACATACACTGTATTATCACAAATTTACTCCCTCCTAGTTTCCAAAGAACCTTTAAAACTGCTCTTTAAAATATCAAAATGGTAAGGGGCAGAACTAAACTACTTTTATAAAAAGTAAACAATCAAAGATGCTTGCATATATATACAAGTCTGGTGCCCAACAATAAAGCCACAAGAAACTACACAGTGGATCCATTTGGGGAAGGAGAAAAAACATTATTGCAATCATTTTAGCCATTTTTACAGTTTAAACTTTACTATGTTTTTTTTTTTTATAATCTTCCAACTTTTTTAATTACCACACCAAAAAAAGAAAACTAGTTTTGCTTTATTCTGGTGGGTATTCTATATCCAATATATTATCTCCAAAAAAGTTTAAGATTTCGTTTTAGTGTGCACACAGCTTACCAACAGTTGTAAGATTAAAGAGGAACACCAAAGAAATAGATGGTAATACTCTTCCAATTTCATACCTACTATAGAATTCATACCTACTATAGAATTAGTTGAAGAAAGCTATGGCACCCCACTCCAGTACTCTTGCCTGGAGAATCCCAGGGACACAGGAGCCTGGTGGGCTGCCGTCAATGGGGTCGCACAGAGTCAGACACGATTGAAGCAACTTAGCAGCAGCATAGAATTAGTACATCAAAATGCAATCAACTGGGAAAAATACATGGTCATGAGCAAAAACAAAGTTAAAATGGTATGGAAAAAATAACCTACATATGATTAACAATTATTATAAGTGACGCACATACTAGGTGATTATTACATTTTCAGGGGCAGAGTTTAAATTATCTGAATTTAGACTTCATGTGTCATATACATGAAGAAGGACCTGACTTTCACTAGTTATGAGACAGCCCCAGAAGAGATTCAAATATATTAGATTTATGGCATTTACGCAGCTGAAGTCTGTTTTCAAGTACAAAGCTGCTAAAATGAAGTACAAGCACGCACAGATTTCATTTGGTGTTGTGGACAGTAGATCATCACAATCATTTTTCCATGTGTGATGAATCAGGTCTCCAGCACACACCACCACGCTGTAATACCTCTCACCTTGAAGGCCCTCACTGTCACAGAGCAACAAGACAGCAACATGCTATACTCTGTAAAATGATGATGAATCCATACTAATGTAAAGGCACAAAATAAACGGAGTAAGGAAAGGGTGGGACGAATTGAGAGAGCACTGACATACACACACTACCACGTGTAAGACAGACAGGAAGTGGGAAGCTGCTGTGCAAGACAGGGAGTTTGCTCAGTGCTGTGTGACAGCCGGAGGTGGGGGGGGATGGGGGTGGGCACGGGAGGGAGGCTCAAGACTGAGGGGATACATGTATTCTTATAGCTGATTCACGCTGCTGCACAGCAGAAACCAACATAACACTGTAAAGCAATTATCCTCCAAAGAAAAACAAACGATTCACGTCAAAAATTTAATTAATAAAACAAATGAAGCAGAGAAAGTTCTTCTTTAAAGTAAAATTCTAACTAATGTAAGAAATAACAGAAGTGGAGAGTCACCATTTGGCAGCCACTACAGTTAATAGTAGTTTCAGGTAAGAATCATCGATGAAATCTAAAATCAATGAAAGCATGATGAGAACAGAATCTTTATGCTGTCTCAAAATACTTCCTCACAAGAGTCTTCATACAAAGGAGAAAACAGTAACTTTACACCGGAGAAGTCTGGCAGACACAGCTTAGCCAATTGTCAACATCTCCAGGAGTACCAGACCAAATCAGCATCTCAAACCCCCTGGTGAGATACACTGACCACAGCATGGCTGCAGGAACATAACCAGATTGTAACCACAGGGAGATATCAGGCCAGCCCCCACTGAGGGATATTCTACACCATAACCAGCCTACACTGATCAAAAACATGAAGTCCATGAAAGACAAAAGACTAAGGAACTGCCCCCGTTTGGAGAAAAAAAAGAAACACCTACCTAAACGAAGTCTATAATCTTGGATCGGATCCAGGATCCAAAAAGACCATTTGTGGACAATAAGCAAAATGTGAATAACATCTGTAGAGTAAATGCCATTGTCTCAATGTTAATTTTTTTTTATAATCTCACTATGTTCATTTAATAGAATGTCCTTGTTTTTAGAAAATATACACCAAGTACAATATATACAAGACAAATGGTTAATTCTGCAACTTACTCTCAAATGACCCAGGAAAACTGGAGTAGTCAAAACCAATATTTGGGGAAAGTGGATGGAAGGTACATGTATAAGGCATACTATTTTTGCAACTTTCCTACAAATTGAAATAGAAAACTTTTAAAACCCTCCTTTAAACTACAACCTCTCCAAGTACCACCCCATTTCTCTGCTGTCTTCACAGCAAATCCCGTGAAAACTTATCCACGCTCACTGTCGATTTCCTCTCCGTCTACCCATTCTTACATCGCCTCCACTGAGGGCTCCGAGCCCTACTGCTCCATCACCACTGTACCTGTCGGGATACCCGTGAGGGCAATGTTGCCACCTCCAGGGTCACTCTGCTCCACATCACTTGTCACAGCTTGCAACTCTTCTTAAATACGTTCCTAACCACCTCCAGGTGCTTCTTTCAAGTCCCTCCTCCCAGCTCACGAGCTGTTCCTTAGCGCCTTCCCTGTTCCCCTTCACTTCCTCTCCATCCTCTCAGACCCCCCATTCACACTGCCTCCTCCTCCATATACTCACTGTTCCTCACTGTTCTCTCTCCACCTCTTAACAGGCACCTCAAACCTGGCCAAACTGAACTCACCTCCCTCTCCCCTCGTCATGATGCTCTCATAGTCTAGCTCATCACAATTAGTGGAAACATCATCCTCCCTTGATGCTTGAGTCAAGGTATCCTTGATTCTTCACTCATTGCCTGCACCCGGTCCCTCCATGTTCAAAACACAATACTCTAACCACGCATCACCACCACCACTGCGGCCTTTTCAGTTGTGTGTACTCAATTGTTTCGGACTCTTTGGGACCTGGTGGACAGCAGCCCATTTTCTCCTAACTGGCCTTCCTCATCAGCCTTCACCCACCATAGTGTAACCTCAGCAGAGCTCCCCCCTTTTTTGGGCCACATCCCGTGGCAAATGGGGTCTTAGTTCCCCAACCAAGGATCGAACCCACACCCCCTGCACTGGAAGCAGAGAATCTCAACCACCAGGCCACGAGAGAAGTTCCAGCAGAATTCCCTTTTAAAGGTCAGACAGGACTTACCGACCGAACAGCATCCAAACTGTCCATTCTCTAGACCCTTCAACAGGTTCTCCTCATCCCATCCCACTCTGCCAGCAGGCACTCCATCTCTTACAGAGTTCCCCCTTCCTGCGCTGACTCAGCCATGGTGACTCCTGGGTGACTCGAAAGGTAGCGACTGTGTGCAGGTGCTGGGACTCCTGGGCTCAGCATCCCCTCTGCCTGCGTCACTCTTCCCTGGGGCACCCACCTGCTCCTCTCACACTCCCTCACTCCCTACAAACCCTTGCTCATGAGGCACCACATAGATGAGGCTTCCCCTAATCATTCAGCTGAAAACACTAAACCCAAACCCTTGCCAACTGTCCTCATCCCTTATTTTTCCCTCTGTAGCCTTTAATATGCCTCACATTGTATACTTGTCCCTCTCATCTAAAGCAGTGCTGTCCAAGAACATAAAACAAGCCACAGATGCATTAATATTAAATTCTCCAATACCACACTCAAGTAAAAAGAAAATAGGCAAAACTAATATAAAAGTCATCCATGAGACATTTTATATTCTCTTTTTGAACCAAATCTTCAAAATCCAGTGTCTATTTTACACGTACACAATCTCAATTTGGACAGGCCACATTTTGACTGTTTGACAGTCACATGTGGCCAGTGGCTGCCCTAGTGGGCAGTGCAGTCCTAGACACTAAACTTCATGAGAGCAAGTTACTAGCTTCTGTTCACTTCTGTCTCCCAAGAATCTAAAGCAGTACCTGGCAGGTAAGAAACAAAAAATTCTGTTGAATGGATAACATAAAAAATGTCAAGATCTCTAACACAAAGCCATTTGAAAAAGAGAACTTGATAGAAAGCTACCAAGGTTTCTCAAGCCAATAAAAATATAAGAAATAGAAAGACCTGTGAAATATTAATACCTTGAAAGGTCCTTGTTGTATTTAATTCTTGAAAAGGGGGAAAAAAATCATTGCCTAAGAGAAGAAAACTACCTCTCTGGAGATACGAACAAAAGTAGTTATTTTCTAAAATTAACTTATATAGGGCAAGGAAAGCTGGCTGAAATGTGTCAGAGGCTCGACTCTTCACTTGCTCTCCCTTACAAATAAGAGTCACCACAAGCTTCCAGCCTCAAAACATCTCAACTGCCGAAACTTTGATGTTGCTTTCATTCTAACAGTTAGGTCTCTTTCACGTTTCAGGAATAACCAAAGGTTACACTGAATAACCAAAGGCTGTTCATTTTCTCAGGCAAGACTTGGAGTCACCATGTAGGGTTCACTTTGGATGGAGGAACTTAAAGCTGAACTGTGGTTGCCCAAATGTCCACACTCACTTCATTTTGCTCATGCACACTTAAGTGCTCCCTAACTATTTAATTATCTTGTATACACCGAGATGTTTCTTTCATATTTAGTTTCTTGTATTTTTTTTTTCCATCTTTTTTTTTTTTTTCTCTTTCACACTTGGTTTTCATAGACTGACTTGGGTAAAATTCTCTATTGAGGCTAACATGTCATGAAGCTGCATGAAACCCTCTTTTACCACGTTGACATTTGCCCTGATGGTGCAAAACCAGTGGTAAGTAAACTGCTGGCACCTTAGCATGAATTAAGGCAATGTGACTAACCTGCGGTAGTCGTAATCACAGGCACTTGTAGTATAACAAGTTTCTTTTTTTAATTTTTGGCCACACCAAGTAGCATGTGAGATCTCAGTTCCTAGACCAGGGATCGAAGCCTTGACCCCTGCGTTGGACGGCAGTCTTAACCACTGGACAGCCGGAGAAGACCCTTGACATTCATTTTTAAATGTCCTTAATAAAGCAGTAGAAATTAATTTTCTTAACTCTTGAGAACATATCCTGTTAAAACCTATGTGAAGAGAAGGGCTATACAGAAAGCACTTGGGCTACCTAATACAGTTGTCTGCAGAAAAAGCACTGTGTAACAGTGAACCACTCACTTTTTTTTTTTAATGGAGCACCATTTTTACTTGAAATAACAATAGACTAATGATGGTTATTAAGCTTCTCTGGTGGCTCAGATGGTAAAGAATCTGCCTGCAATGCAGGAGACCCAGGTTCAATCCCTAGGTCGGGAGATCCCCTGAATAAGGGAATGGCAACTTACTCCAGTATTCTTGCCTGGACAATCCCATCAACAGAGGAGCCTGGCAGGCTATAGCCCATGGGGTCGCAAAGAGTCAGACACAACTGAGTAACTAACACTTTAGTTTTCAAACATGGTTACTTCAAGAAAAACTAATAGCATTTGTTGCCAATGACTGAATTTTAAGTTTTTAGGTAAAAATCAGAACTTCAGAAGACTTATCTACCACCTAGAGCTTCGACAGTTTCCCAATACTTCAGGATCAAAGTGCAAGACAGACCAACGGATTTTAATGTAAGAAAAGACAAAAAATATTTACTGGTATGATTTCAGGTTCCACAATGCAACTAACCTTTAAAAAATTCCACTTGCAGAGTTTTAGTACCGGAACAAAAATATCCACAATCATGTAAAAAGACTATTAAAATATTCCTTTCCTTTTCTAAGAGTTTATCTATGTGAAGTTAGATTTTCTTCATATATTTCAATCAGAACAATATACTGCAACAAACTGAATGTTGAAGTAGTTATGAGTGTCCAGCTGTCTATTAGGGCAAACATTAAAGAAATCTACAAATATTTAGAGCAATTCCATTTTCCTAATTTTTATTTTGGCTTTGGATGAGTTTATTTTGTTACAAAAATCTATTATGCTTATTATAGTAACATATATTACAATATACACACTATGTATTATTCATTTAAAGTAATATAAAACAGTATTCAGTTGATTTCTAAAACAGTGTGTGCTTGCTCAGTCCATTGGACTCTTGAGACTCTAAGAACTGTAGCCCACCAGGCTCCTCTGTCCGTGGGATTTTCCCAGGCAAGAATACTGCAGTGGATTGCCAATTCCTTCTCCAAGGGATCTTCCCAACACAGGGATGGAACGGGCATCTCCCGCATCACAGGCAGATTCTTTACTGCTGAGCCACCTGGGAAGCCGTCTACACTGTGTATTTCAAGAAAAGAAATAAAAGCTCTTTGAGGAGCCTCAGTTTTTAAGTATCAAAGAATCAAAACCAAAAAGTTTGAGGACCATTAGAATGAAGAATAAAGCCAAAGATTAGCCTCTCTCCTCCTCAGTCACTTCTTATTTGCAAAGATAACCATTCTTTTTGGTGGGTAAGCTTCTAGCCCTTTTCATGTGTTTTCATGCAAATATGCCTAAGAAAGTTCCACCCCCCCACCTCCACCAAACATCTATCTTTTATGAGCTGTACCATACATACTTTTCAATTTGTTCTTCACATGTCAGCATATTTAAATTTATATCACTCTTCATAACTGCTAAGAAATATACCACAGTATTAATTTGTTAGAGTACGGTACATTTTCTTTGAGAGGACATTTATTTCCAATTTTCTAGTAAATAATACTGGAGAGGGAAAAAAAATGTCTTTTTAACAAAGACCTAACAGTTAAACACTGTTTAACATTACTTCAAAGTGCTTTGAAGAAAGCAAAGCAGTTCTTGGTTCTCTTTCTCCTTTACAAAAACTTAAAGCTCAAAAATGAGTAAATACAAAACAACCCAGACAGCTAAATTAAGGCTAAGAATCTTCTCTGCTTGGAAAGTAGACAATAGTGGAAGTTCCAGATTATCTGATAATACCTATTAAAATGTAATAAGTAAAATAATAAACCCTGAAAGTCTATCTGCACATACTTTGGACTTCTACCCAAAGATCTCTTTCCCAAGTCCTCCCTAGCGATTTGAGCTCCTTTACAATACTGTTCATTACAACTATACTTACAGACCACAAAACTATGAAGACTAGGTTGTATCTCATGATACCTGAAGGATATTCACATTTTAGTTCTAAGAGATACTCCCAAATAGTATGCCAAGAAGTCTTTGCTGTATGAATGCTCATACCTACACACGTTTGCCAATACCAGTTATTATTAATCTTGTTCATTTTTCCTAACTTGATGGGGGAAAATAGCATTACAACTGGCATTTCCCTAATGATGAGCAAGACAGGATATCTTTACCTAAGTAGATGAGCCTTTCAGGTATCCCTTTCTGAACCGCTGCTTATCCTGTGTACATTTTTGTCATATGTTGCCTACACCTTTTTGAAACTAACAGGAGTTTATCTCCTGGCCTTTTTTGAAAATATGATCTCTCTTAAAAGAATTTCCTAACTAAAACATTTTACGGATTCCAAGATGTACACATCTAGACCTAAAGTACAAACTCTTAACATCCACAATGCATTACTCATACTCTACAAAGAAGTGCCAAACATTTCCATGTATCAGTAGCAAACTATGAGATTATACAGAAACAGATACACTCATCTCTTATTTTCAATCACCTCTTGTAAACACACAAGCTTACTAATACGAAACAATACTACTTGAGTCAAATACTCCATGAAGTCCTTTCCAAACACTATGATTTAATCCCCAACAATCTTGTACAATAAGGTTTATTGCTCCTATTTACAGATAAAAAGGCAGGAGGAGAAGTGGACGACAGAGGATGAGATGGTTGGATGGCATCACCAATTTGATGGACATAAGTTTGAGCAAGCTCCGGGAGTTGGTGATGGACAGGGAAGCCTGGCGTGCTGCAGTCCATGGGGTCGCCAAGAGATGGACACGACTGAGTGACTGGACTGAACAGATAAACTCAGAAGTCCAGAGTAGTATCAGTTTGCCAGGGAACACAGAGCTGAGCAAGGATTCAAACTGATGTTTGTCTGATTCCAAGCAAGAGATCACTGACACTCCCCAAAGTGTGCACTGCTGCCTCTAATTTTGCTCAGTTAATAGCACGTGCACATGAAGGGTCTCATTTTTCTCCAAAGGTTCATTACATCATTTGAGATGTCATAATAAAAATCAAATACTAGGTGCTTTAATCATCACCACTGATTAAAACTATGACCATCATGTGCTAAGTCTCTTCAGTCATATCTGACTGTGACCCCATGGACTAACTGTAGCCCGCCAGGCTCCTCTGTCCATGGGACTCTCCGGGCAAGAATATCGGAGTGGGTTGCCATGCCCTCCTCCAGGGGAATCTTCCTGACTCAGGGATCAAACCCACGTCTCCTGCATTGACGGAGAGACGTCAGCTTCTTCATTCAACCTTAAAAAAAGCAGCACAGGCTCAGTCAGCCTTACTATAGCGTTCCTAGTCCTCTCATGATTTACCCAAATCCTAGTCAGAAGGCTGGGAACAGCTCCATGCCCATGGCATGATTTGGGGAACAGCTGTTTCCAGGAAGCACTTATAAAGTAAAAGCAGTTCAACATAATCTCTGGTGAGCAGATCCCAAAATTAACCCCAACCATCAAGTCTTGCATGAGATGATCCCAAATAACCATCTGCTAACTGACATAAACTGAACTGAGTGAGCCCCTAAAGTTAAACACACAAAGAATCAGAACTCCCGAAGCACACCGGCTGCTCTCGCTGCCGCTCTGGGCTCAGCCTTCACCAACATCCTGCCTCATACTTGGGTCTCTCTAATTCCAAACAGCTTGCCATGCCCCCACACACACCAGGGTATTTCACACTTCCATGCCTTGGCTTCTGTTTCCCTTCTGCTTTGCCATCCCCACCGCACACAGCTTCGATTGCCTTCACGTGTCTTGCTCACCGAACCTATCTCTGGCTGGCTGCACCAGCACTCAGCTAAGGCCAACGACCCACCTATGTTTCTGGGGTATCCCATACATACCCAGTGGTGTATTTTACAACTTCTCTACCTGTAGAGACAGTAATCCACCTCTGGGATCACTAGCACAGTGAGCCACTGTTAGTGTTAAGATAAAAATATCACTGAGGAATTGAAGCAGAACAAAGTGCAATACACTACACTCCATGTGCTTTTCTTCAGAAAAAGAAATGTGTTCTTCTTTCTAGCCCCTGAAATCCAGCATGGAGCTGTCTACCAGCACGGGTGTTCCATCTACGCTAGTTAAACTAAGAATTTTTATAAGCCACAAGGAATGAATCCATTCCTGAAACTGAAAAACTGCAGCAATAGGTAAACTTGCAGACCACAAAACAGAGAAATTAAAACGTTCAACCTCACTTCTCTCTCCAAAGAAAAGCAAGAGCTTCTCCATTTTTGCAAGAACAGCTGACTTTTTAAAAAAAATCAGCATTTGGGGATCACTAGAAAAAACTCAGTAGTCACAGCTCCAACAGTTTTAACATCGTCATAGGTTCTCTTCCAATAAGCTCTCCAGTACTCACTTGGCTAGTTTTAGTGGTAAGAGGAGTAAAATTTTGTTTTGAAAACTAATTTTCAATCAAATTTCTCCTCAAAATATTACTTGGTAAAGCTCCGACTGCAAAAAGATATTGTTAAGTTTCTGGGGTAAAATTCAAAATTCAAGTTACTCAAAGAACATAAACCCCAGGCAATCAAAATCTAAGTTAGCAGATTTGGGGCTTTGCAGGGTGGGGGAGGCACACCAGTCAGCATGTGGGATGTGAGATCTTAGTTCCTTGACCAGAGACTGAATCCATGCCCCCTGCATCCTAAGCATGGAGTCTTAACAACTGGACCACAAGGGAAGTTCCAGTTATCAGAATTTAGTCTTTATAGCTCTGATTTAATTTTTACATGCAAGGGACACAAATGAATCAGGACCCAGACTTGTCAGAGTCAGCACAACATCCACGTAGAAAGAATAAGGCTGTTCCTAACATGACACAGCCCTCCATGCTTGAGCTTTGACCAAATAGTCTCTCTGCCCAACTCATTTCAAACAGCTCCGTGGTTGTCAAATTATGACTAACTGTATCAATCAGTATTTTAGTGTTTTGAATTTTTTAACTGGAGGATAATTGCTTTATAATGTTGTGCTGGTTTCTGCTGTACAGTAACGTGAATCAGTCATAAACATATGTCCCTCCCTTACGCCCTCTCATCCAGACCATCTAGGTCATCAAAAAGCACCAAGCTGAGCACCCTGTATTATACAGCAACTTCCCACTATTTATTTTACATCATAACATATGCTTCTCTCTCAATTTGTTCCACTCTCTGTCCCCATGTCCAAAAGTCCATTCTGTACATCTTTATCTCTATTCCATTTTTCTGGATTCCATATATATGCATTAATATATGATATTTTTCTCTTTCTGGCTTACTTCACTTTACTTGATAAATTTAGTGTTTTGAGTAGAGTACTTCCAAATTTAAATGTGCATGTTTTTTGACAGCAATTTCCAGTCTAAGAATTTATCTTATAAAAATATTCAAGTAAGGAGAATATCCAAGAGTCCTATGACATACATATACTCATGGTCAGCTGAAATCACTATGAAAAGAACATTTAATTTGTTGCACTCCTATGCAAAACGATGCAACTGCTAGTTTAAGGAGAGTTAACTATTTATACCTACACTGAAGATTCTTCAGGATACATTACTTAGTGAAAGCAAAAAAAATAAACAGTATGATTGGATTATTAAAAAGTGTTTGTGGATACATGCATAGGAGAATTTCTGAAAATTAATATACTAAGTTACCAAATGTAAGATCTGGGAAATGCATGGGAATGGGGAGGATTAAAGAATAAGTATTTTCACATTTTCATAATTCACACATTTTAAATTAACATGTACACATTTGTGAGAATTTATCAAGATGTTCATTTAATATTTATATACTCTATTGTTCCTAGGTTATACCTTTTTAAAAAAAGTAATTCATGCTCAATGAACATAAAAAAACAAAAGACACCACCCAAAGATTTCTACTTTTATGAGCACACGTCCCAGAACGGAAAACTTTTTCTTATTTCTGTTATTACCACCAAATAATATACATCCAGCCTTCACGTTTCAACATCAAGGGGAAACACAACAGCTGATACGGGCGTGACTACTGGGTGATGCTTTCTACACCTCCCCAGGGTTCTATAAGGCATCTTTTCCACACTAACCTCCCAGATTTGATTTCCTCATCCTTAGACATTTAACATCGTGAATTCAGGAAGTAGAGGTGGGATTCAAACTCAGATGTAACATTCTCCTGGCTACACCCTTCTATTCAACAAGAGCAGGTGAGGCAGGCATCAGGACTCTACATCAAGAGGGTTCAGCATGACTTCTCCCTCCTACTCTTTCTTAATCCTTAATATTCTAAGTTTACGAGACTTCTTTCCCCAAGGCAGGATCCTTCTAAACTTGGTGACAAACTGGGACAACCAGGCACCATGCACTCCACGCAGGACACCTCTACCTCCTTTTGTCATCTAAAGCACACGCTGTGAGTCACAACCACCTGCCTGGAGTAAGGCCACAGCATCCACCTCTTCATACCCTCTGTTCCACTCTCTTATCTCCTTAGGCCCCCTCCAACTTCTATGCCATCCATTTATACTAACACGAAGCTGCTTTAAAAAAAAAAAAAAACAGTTTCAAGGAAAAAGTAGTCTCATTTTCCATCTTAAAACAGGATGTCCGGATATTTTTATTCTGTAGTAAGCCCGGATTCCAGACTACCTGTATCTGTTGTTTTCCAAGACAATAAAATCAACCTTTCGAAGAAGCCAAACAAGATTTCTTTTTTCTTCAGAGACACCAAGAAAAGTGTCTGCTCTGACTTGCCACTGCAAACATGATCATGCTGCTGTGTAAGCTACTTTTTGAGGATTTGACCACTTTAAACGGGAGGAATGAAGACAGGGTAGAGTCACAGTTTGGAAACAGGTTCCACTAATCAGTGCCCTGGGCAAGTCACTTCTTCTCCCAGGGC
>SJYA01000619.1:157913-275792 GCA_006410615.1 Neotragus moschatus | reverse complement strand
GCAAATACCACTGTGGTGGGCGGGGGGTGGGGGGGGGGTGCCTATTGTGCTATCTCATTTTTATTAGTTTTCCTCTCTTAAAATAGTAGGCATTTAACACACTCTGAACGCAGTTTTCTATAATCAAAGAACTTGCATAGACAAAGTCTTAAAAAAAAGTTATTCAGACCAAGTCACCTGTCTCAAAACCAACCACTCTAACACATCACCTGTTCCAGTGACTTCTGTGGCCAAAGATGGAATTCATAAACTGAGGAGAAGGCTACTTTACCTAGGACTAGATTTTTTAATGTGCAAAAATGAAGGAATTTAGGGTACTTCGAGGGTTTCTTACATTTCTTACAACTTCATTGTTATGAATAAAATACACGGAATGTTTTACTTATTCTAGTATACTAAAATGACAAAGTGATTGAAATATTTTAAACCTAGACCATATACTCATAAATATTGTGACCATTAGTTTCCAACACTGTCTGTAATCAAGTATTCAGACAAGCACATGGAAGCACTGGACTCTGTCTCACTGTTCTGGAACCAAATGCGTACTGAAAAGCAGAAGAGGCTGTCTTTGAGAAGGCGAGCTCACAGTCACCCAAAGTGTCAAAACAGATGCCAGAGGGTAGGTCAACTGTCACCACCATCTTGTACACTGAGCAAGAAGAGGATCTACTAAACTGAGGAGCCTCTTCCATCTCTAGCAACTTATAAATAGAATATGCTTCTAGATGTTTACCGAACACTTTAAAAAAATGAAAAGAGCCTAACACATGAATTCTGGAAGGGAGGCTATATTTCAGGTTGCTCCAGAATTCATAAATCACTCTACATTTATTTACAGCACAGCCAGAAGGCTGAGACTTAACACCGCCCTCGGTCACTTACTTATCCATCTAAAGCACACACGCTCAGGGATCTTCTACACAGTGGATTAAACTCTCCTTCTCCACAGGCTTTCTTCACTTCTCTCTCAGAAACAGTTCACTGTGCTTGAACTTTCCACTGACCACTGGCCTTCTTCACTCTTCTCTGCTAGCTCCTCTTTTTAAGAGTTCCACACTTATTTCCTTGATGACCTTGTCCAATTCCATGACTTCAATACCATAAGCTAACAAAGCCTCTAATTTTTCACCTGCACTTCCCACCTTCTCTTGGGCTCCAGACCAATATATCCAACTATTAATTATCTACTCAACTTCATCATTTCAAATTTCTAATAACAATTAGAAACAGAATATGCCAAAAAGTAAAGCTTCTAATTTCCACTCAAGAACCTATTTGTCACACAATACCCTCTGTTTGGGTAAATGGCACCCCTTTCCACTCAACTGTTCTGGCCAAAAAACCTTGTCATCCTTCTCTCTCCAAACACCCCTCATTTAACCCATCAGTAAATCCTACTAGCTGTTGCCTAGAAATAAACATCGAGACGGACCACTATTCATCACCTCTGAGCTAGCACTATCCTCTCTTGCTAAGACATTACAAGTCGACTGGCTCCCCATTTCTAGAGCTAAATACAATTTTCAGATATTTTATGTTCTAAGCATTTTCAAGCCAAAATGCATGTGGGATCCTTGTGGCTCCTCCAACTTGTAGAAGAACTACACAGATTGCAACCACCAATTCCCTCTCTATATACATGCATGCCACTCTACCATTAAGTTCTTTCCACATTCCCCTGGAACCTTGCTGGCCTCATGACCTGCCTTAATCAACAGAATGAAATTAAAAGCAATAATGTGCCAATTCTGCACCTAGCCTTCAAAAGGCCCAGCAGCTTCTGCTTTCGGGCCACTATTGAGCAATGAGACACCATATGGTCAAAGATGACCGGGACAAGCACCAAGAGGCCAGACATGTGAGTGCAGTCTTCTTGGACCTTTTAGCCCAGCTTAGTAAACGACCCAAAATGATACCAAGTGGAACAGAACTAACCACCTAACAGACCCATATGATCACAGAGAAACACAGTAAACTATCCTGAAAACTGGCGGCTCAAGACAACAGCAACTTACTCTTCTCCAGGGGATCTTCCTGACCCAGGGATCTAACTCACATCTTTTGTGTCTCCTGCACTGGGGCAAGCAGGTTCTCAGACTTACACTAGATTCCTCAAATAACACCTCTCTAATTTCAAACTATTTCTTAAGCTAGTTAAATAGTCTCAGCATAATTCTCTAAAACACAGAATTTATGTACTATAAATTCCCCTTCAGAGCAACAGAATTCACATACTATATTGGTAGTTTAACTGTGTGTATTTACCAATACCGAACACTTACCAAACAGCAATTTGGGACCATGATAAAATACACAGTTTTAATAGAGCACTGAAAACTATTTTGCAACCAGCTTCCAAACAAAACTCCACAGTCAAAGCCCACTAGTAAACATCAGATTTATGGGGCAGAGATCCTAACCAAAAATGCCAATTCTCTCCCTTGGTCACTGCTCCCACACTGCCACCTCCTGTTTTATGACTCTACAAGCCTGAATCAGAATCAACAGCTGATAAAGGAACCCCCACTAAAAATAGTAGACTCTCTTTCTTCCCAGACCAAACCAACTACCAGCATTCCTGAATGGATAATTCACACTTTTCAAAATTACTGCTGGAATAGCTGCTGTCTGAATACTGTTAAAGAATGTTAAAATGGAGCTGCTTCAAAATATACATCAAGGTGGCTCAACAGCTTCACTTTAATATGGAATTCCAGACCTACAACAACACATGAACTGCAGTGGTGTGACTCACAAAAGCCTTTCAAAGTTAGAATGAAGATCATGTCCCTCATGCTGATTGCCCAAACGAGGTACAGGTGCAAAAGCAACTAAGCTACCATACTACAGAAAAGAAATGCAAGCTCCTTACAGGGGAAAGCCCATCTCTCTGTAATTCCAAAACACACCTTTAAATTTTAGCTGGTAACTCACTTATTTCAAGCAGAACTCAAAACTATGAACAAAGTATGCCCCTTGTTAGTTTATTATAATGGCGTTTGGCATGAACAGAGAATGTAAGTCATCCCACAAATCAAAGGAAGCCAGAAACAGAAGCCAAGATTCTCAGTTCCCACTGGCTCCAGGCACATGTCATGTTTTCATAACGTCTTCCTTGTTATCACGGACAGACACACAGAAGCTACTTATCAATTTTTTTAAAAAAAAATCTAATACAGGGAGAAAGAAAAGCAAGAAATCTTTCTAACTTTCTCAAACTGTACTGAGAAAACAACATGAAATCAAGAAAAATCTCATTGGCTACAACCACTTAAGCAGTCATGCATTACTGATCTTAAACGCTGCATTGCAAAGATAACCTTTACCAGCCACAAAAGTTTCCTAACATTCAGAATCTTAGGTCTACAAATGTGTGAGAAATTTCCCTAATGCACAAGATTCACCTGGACCACCACGGATAATCCAGGAGCATCCCTGTTAAAACACCTTGGGGCATATCTTGTTAAAATATTTAGCATTAAAAACAGCTTTTAATGTCTTGAGACGCCAGGGTCTTATGCCCTGGCTAACTGGCATATGGCTATTCGTGGCACCATCCTAGTCTATACTTAACCACTCTTATATAAAATGCAGCACTAGCTTTTACGTAGCCATTTCAAGTTAGATATATTTAAAACCCCAGTAACTTTTATACATGCTCTATCCCATTTATATGCTAAACACAAGATTCTAATAT
The DNA here is from genome assembly GCA_006410615.1 of Neotragus moschatus. Classification (NCBI taxonomy): domain Eukaryota; kingdom Metazoa; phylum Chordata; class Mammalia; order Artiodactyla; family Bovidae; genus Neotragus; species Neotragus moschatus. The sequence goes on along the minus strand of SJYA01000619.1, from coordinate 272,092 downwards.
TGAAATAAGTTATCCATTTAATTTCCTTCCTTTAAAAATTATTTCAAGGAAGCAAAAAACAAAGATACTTGAGCTTAGGCACCACCATTTATTTTAACGGATCCTTTCTGGAAAAATATTAACTATAATATCCCACTATTTTTTCTTTTAAAAAGAAAAAATATGTATGTATGTTTTTGGCTGCATACAATTCTAATCAAGGTTAACAGCTAAAGCATGAGGAAGTTTAAGCTAGAAAAAGTTGGAAAATGTGACAATTTTCTTAATTTAAAAGTAGTGGAAAACAAACCACCATCCTCTAAGTTTCCCAGTGTCAGCGACTTTCTTGTTCCCTCTCCCATGCCCAACAGCCCACAACATAACAAAAGGAAATCAGTGCTATTTACATAAATATATAGGGGCACATACAAGGTCCCGCAAGACACCAGTGACTCTTCCGACACGAAGTCAGCTATGGTCTTCCAAAGCCACAACAATTTTCACATCCACCTTCCCCCCCCCCCCGGGGGTAGGGAGGGAAATTTTTTTAAAGCTTATACCTCCAGAGTGAAGCCAAGTCTTCATGTGTTGTATCTTTCATATTTGGAACAAAAAGTGCAATACTAACACAGGTACTCCATGCAATGTTCTCTTCACTCTGAATGCAGAGGATCTCAAACTGAAGCACTGCTATAATCTCCCCCAACTGAGGGGTATCTGAATGCAGAAAAGCAACATTCCTTCCACATTCCCTTCAGACTTCAGTCATCAGGAACTAAGCTTGGTCTGAACCAAACTCTGCAATACCCCTTCCAGCAAGGGTCCGCCCACCTCTGCTCCCCATCAGAATTTTGGCCAGCCTACCATGCGTCACATCACCCATTGGCCTGGTCCCCTGTTTAGCTGGTACAAGCCCATTCATCCATCTCAGAGTGCTGCCATAAGCATTCTTCAGCCTAGGGTTCCCAACATGCCTTGCACAGCAGGTATAAAGGTCACTGTTGGACATGTGGGTGTGCCTGCCTCAGATGCCCACATGATGATGGGATGGAATGCAATGACTGCTAAGCACAAAGAACTCCACCCAGAAGTCCAGCAGGCTCACCAGCAAGGACTGGGCTTCAGCATTCAAGTCACTCTCATCAGTACCACCTGACTACCCTCTAGGTGCTGGGTATGTGGATCACCAAGGTGCCTTCTCTGCTCTCTCCCAAAGCCTATTCAGACAGTAGAACAGTCCAGATAAGGAAAATTGCAATACCGTTTCAAGGGTCAGTTAAATCCAAATTGTAATAGAGGTTTCCAGCAAATCTCCCTAGGCAGGAAAATCAAGCTCCATTATTGGTTTTAACCACTTCAATACAAGCAAAGGGCTTCCTTGATGGCTCTCTTAATAAATCAGTAAAAAAAAAAAAAAGTTGTCTCTAATGTACTCACTCCTATTTACTTTGCTAGTAACACTATGGTTGAAAATCCTGAGCATTTCAATGACTAATGAAAATCAGCTAGAAAATTTAATCTACCTTGTTCATCAATGGAAGCCTCTCTTTAATACTTGCTGCCACTAGTAACATTTTACTTTATGTGCTTTCTTCAATAGTTACTTGTTAATTTATGACAAAGAGGCTGCTAAAAAAAAGCCTTTAAGAATAAAAGCAGTCTACTACCAGACAATGTTTTTAATTTCCTACACATGAGGAACAAACTCACACAAGGTTAGAGAAGGAAAATCGGCAGAGTAAGGCAAACTAATTGCATTCACAGGCAGGTCAATACATTTAAAGTTTAAATTTAGCAACTCCTGAATGTTAAAATGTCAGTGCTTCAATACAACTATTTGCCTATTTCTTTTTTACTTTTTATTTATTTTTTTTCCGTATCAGGTGTAAATGAGTTCCCAATCTTGAACCCTCCCCATTTGCCTATTTCTTATTCAACATTTGAAGAAAATTAATAAGACACAGCGGCTAAACAAAAACCAATTAGAATTCGCAGAATATGCTTACATTTTTTTCCAGTAAGGAAACAATTCAGAGTATCTTTTAAGTTTTCAACTGATATTAAACTGGGATCAAATTTTTTTTTTACTGAGATCAATTTAGAGTTTGTAGTACACATTCTATTGTTTTAGATGCTTTTAAGATTCCATTCTGCTATATAAAATAATTTGACCACTACCAAAATTCCCAGCTAGAACTAAATCACTTCCCAACTAATCCTAATGAAAATTAAGTATGGTACATGAAGAGAAACCCACAAGAATCCCACAAGCTCGTGAACAAAAACACAGTTGGTGGAAACTATTTACCTGGAAGAAAATTCCATCTACAAACAGGCTTAAGATTGACCTACTGGGTAGCCAATTCTCCAAGTCAAGCACCAGGGAAATGCATATTAAACCCTTTCAGCCCTCCAGCATACACACTCGCACCAATACCTAACCAGATGCTGCTCCCCCTCCGGCTGCTCTAGTTGAAATTAACTTCCAGTTTACCGCTGGGCCACGGGTTGGGAGTGGGGGATGGGAGAAGGCAGAAATCCTAACCCCACTGGGCAGAAGCCAGCAAGGCACAGGCCAACCCCAGTAACCCCTGGGAGGAAGCAGGGCCTTTCCAGCCGGAGTTAGAGAGCCGGGATCTGGCCTGCTCGGGAGAAAGCAGCCATTTCTCCAAAATAGTCCAAGGATTAAAAGTCTCCAAACACTTTGTAAACTGACACACTACACATGCTTTCCAAAAAGTGCAACCCCCACCTTGTTGAAGAAGCAAAAATCTTCAACCTTCTCCATCTCTTGGTGGTTTATCTACAAGCCAAATATTTTTTAAATTGAGGAGCAGGGTTGGGGGGGGGGTGGCCGGGAGACAAAGGCAGGTTTGCAGGAAACCGTCTTACTCTGCAGGAACTGAAAGGCGCTTTTGAGCAGGAGAAACCCAGGCGTTCCCTCACGGGGAGCTCTCAGGGTAAAGGCCAATTCCTCTCCCCTCAGATGCGCGCACGGCCCCCCCAGACTCTTGCCCGCCACCGTGGGACAGAGAAGGGAAAGGCACGCCACACCTGCGAGCGGCCGCAGCTGCTTTCGCCTCTCCTACGGTTTCAGGTGTTGGGTGGGGGGGGGCGGTCATCCACTGCTTCCCAATTCCCACGGATCCCCAGAAACTGCCCTCGGAGACTCTTGATTTCCTGTTGCACCAACCTGACCTACTCTGCCGGAGAACATTTAACCGAAAGAGCTTCCTTAAGCGACTTTATATACCAGTATAAACAATCCGGTGGCAGGGCCACAGACGAGCTGTCTATTCCTACAGAGCAGTGTGCACACACACACACCTGCCAGAAACATAAATGCAAAAGAAAACGAGAAATGCCAAGCCACACAGCAACCCCAATAAGTGGAAAAGTTGTTTTCAGCTGTGTTCTCTCCTCCCAATGGCCGAGAAGGGAATCAATGAGAACATGCTAAGCAAGCTCACCTCTGCCTTTTGGGAACCGAGTGCTCAACTTCTATGACTTTTCCGTGCAGTTCCACTTTACCTGCGGACACACAAGAGGTGCAGGACAGTTGGCCGAGTTGAGCGGCTCTCTGGGCCTCCTCAGACCCCGAGCGGCTCGAGGCCGAGACAGAAAGCGGCCCCGCGCGGGTGGGAAAGGAGAAATCAATGGGCAGAGGTTGGTAACACTCTCCCCGCCCCCCTCGGCCTTCCCCGCCCACGTCCCCCGAGACCCTAGCAGACAAACTCGGGGCAAAGGGCTGCTTGGGCTTTCCTCAGGTGGGGGCGCCTAGGCCCTTCTCCCCGGGGTTCCGGCCCAGGCCTACCGGGAACGGGCTGTGAGTGGCGGGAAAGGCTTGAGGACCGCCGGGCAGGCGCCGAGAGAGCGAACGTCCAGAGGCGCAGCTGGGCACCAGCGGAACCACGCGCGAGGGACGGCACCCGCCACCCCGAAAGGCACGCGGCTCTGAGCGGGACCCGAGTGCATCCTTCCCCTGCGCGCACCCGACCAGCACCGGAGGCCGCGGCCCGAAGCCCGGCCCCGCAGGGGGACGCGCTCCCAGGCGACCCCTGGTCGCCCGAGCCCACCTCCCCTGTAGCTTGTCGGACCTGGGAAGGTGGAGCCCAGAACCAGGGGGTTGCCCTCGCCCGCCTCCCCGCAGGGTCGAGGGGAGCGCGGGGCCGCCTGTGCGCGGCACCAGCCCCGCGGCCTCGCTAGGCAGCGGGGTCCAGGCCACTTTGGAGTTCTCCCTCGGCCCAGCTCTGGGGGCGGGAGAGGAGACAGCGAGTCCACTGCCAGAAATCCCCCTCACACACACACAGAGGGTAAGGAAGGAGCGAGAATCGGGCGTTCGTTCCCGGCCCCCAAGGCCCGGCGTGCTGGAGCCTGGAGCACGCGCCTGGGCCCGGGCGGCGCGCGGGGCGAGCTTCCCCACTCCCCGCTCCAGCACCCCAACCCCGGTTCCCGGCGCCGCAAGGTGCCCCCGCTCCCCTCTGAGTCCGAACCGGGGTTTTCTGGACAGCGCGCTCGCCCTCCGCCCGCAGATCCGGGCGGGGGAGGGGAGCCGCGGGGCCGGGTAGGCGCCCCGGCTGGGGGAAGGGCCCCGACCCGCGCGTGCGGGCGCCCGGGCCTCGGCCGCTCTCCGCAGGCGCACCCGCACCCGCCCAGGCCGGGGCCCGGTACGGACAGCACGGTGTGGACTGCCGCGAGCCCGACCCCGGCAGGCCCGGCCCGGGGCCCACCTGAAAGCGCCTCGATGGCCTTGAGGGCCCAGCTGTCGTCTGGACAGTCCACGAACGCGTAGCCCGTCTTCACCAGGAAGGGTCCCGACACCGGGATCTTGGCGTCCTTGAAGACACTTTCTAGGTCCGAGGGGACGGCGTTCTCGCTGAGGTTTCCGATATACAGTTTGTTCATTGTGAAGAGTGGTTGTTGCTTTTAAAAAAAAAAAATTAGGAGAAAAACGAAAAATTAAAACCACCCACAGCGATGGATGGATCCGTTGAGTTCCCCTCCTCTTCTCGCCGTTAAAATACACAAACACAGTAAGAACCAAGGACAGGAACGAGAAGTGAAAAAAAATCAGATCCGAGGGTTCCCGTTTTTTCCTTTTCTAGGTATTAAAAGAAAAAAGAAAAACCCTAGCGACAACCCAAACGCATCCAGAGTCTTCCTAACTCGGAGGAGGAGGCGGGATTAGCGAGAAAAAGGAGAGGAAGGAGGGGGAAACTACTTTTTGTCTTTTCCTCCCCAAACCCTCTGGCATCGACCGACGGACTGTGAAAATATCACACTACGAGAGGGCAAGCGCCGCCTCCTCATAAAAAAAAACCCCAGAAGGGTGACTGGCAGGAGGGAGGGGAGAAGGGGTGGAGGGGAGGCAGGCGCAGGAGGCGGAAAAAATCCGCTCCGAGTGTCCGGCTTTTTGAATGAGCCACGTGTTCAAACTACAAATCAACGTCTCACGTGAGGAATCCCAGCGCCTCAATTACAGTGGGTTTCGCAGGAAAAAAAAAAAAGAGCTAGCAAGAGGAGGAAGAGGGGGAGGGGTAACGAGATTGGGCGAAGGACCCTGTGCAGGGGCGGAGAAAGAGGGGCTGAAAATGCTAAAGGAGCCGCAGCCGGGGTCGCGGAGGGAAGCGCGGCTGGGGGAGCTGATGGTCACCACAGAGTTTAGAAAGGGTTAGCTGGCTGGGGCGGATCCTCCAGGAGGGGAGAGGAGGCGGGAGGAGTATTGATTTTTAAAAAAAAATGTGATTGGAGTGGGGGTGCTAACTAGGCAATCCCTCAGCTCTATTTACCCGAGTTTTAAGACTCGATTTTTAAAAATAGGTAATCAAACAAAGCCCAAGAGTCACAATTCCGAACTCGCCTTGTGGCTTCGATGACAGAAGTGTAACCTCGGCAAACCGCGAGCACCTTTCCAGGGGTTGGCGGGGACGGAAACGCAGCGGGCGGGGGGGGGGGGGGGGGGGGGGGAGGGGGGGTGTGGCTGCAGTAGTTGATGACTTGATGGCCACAGCATCCTTTGTTTACTGCAGGCAGCTTCTTCATTCCCAAAAGATAGACAAATANTGGTGGGGGGGGGTGCAGCGCAGGGGCCGAGGTTTGTGGCGTGGGGATGGGGGCGTCTCGGGCCTCCGGAGGCCGGAGCAGAAAAGTCAAAGTGGGAAAAGTCGGTATTTAAACGGAAACCATTTCTTCCTGTAGTTTCCAGAGGAGGAGGAAGAGGAGGAGTGGGGTAGGCTGGTACTTTTATTTAAAGAATTTTAGTTGGAGAACTTGGGACTCTTAAAACAGAACACCGCTCTGCGTTACCCCTAAGTGGTAACTTGTACTTGAAAAATTGCTTGAGTCTCTTTCTGCTGCTTTTCTGCCTGCATTTGGCCATTATAACCATTCATAATTTCCCCTGTATGTAACGAGTACAATGGTGGGCGGTGAGGGAGGGTCTGGGCCCGATGGAGCCTTTCAGGGCCAACGAAATGAGGACTGGAGAGGAGGAACACGGAAATGAGTGCTGGGTTTCTTTTCGAAATCGCCGAGTCGTTTATTGATTTTGTCCTCCGCTCAAAGGCTTCATTTGCACCAGGATTCTTGTGGTATATTTTTAACAGGTATTCCATGAAAAAGAATGCTTATTTTTTTAAATGATTGCAATTATATATATTAATAGGATGTAAATTTAAGCAGTCTTTATAATCACTTAATACTCTTATTAGAAAAATGTGTAGTAGAGAAAATAGTTTACACTATATCATCAGTAATTATGATAATTGATAAAGTTCATTTCTTTGGGTCAGACCCATACATTTAAAGATGTATGTTTTCCAACTGAAAGACGAATGGAAAATTATTTTTTCAATATGTGGGAATGGTTGTATGATATAAAGAGCATTTACATTTTTCTTTTAAAAAGAACAGTTTTTTGTTAAGAAACCGGAAGGTGTCAGATCATCCATTTTAAATGCAACTGTTCTTTCTAACAGGTTTTTCTTTCCTGCCAAGCTAATCCAACTTTTTAAACATAAACTCACTTTCACAATAATTTCATTCATATTTAATTTAGTGAAATGTTTTTACTTGATATGGAGGGTGTAAACATGTTCTTCAGTGTTTACAACTGTATTATGAGCAATATCTTCAAAGAACATTTAGGTGAAATTTTAAATTTATGGTTATAACTTAAAAAAAATTTTTTTTTCATATTTTTGAAGAGAACCTTCGTTCCAAGAAAAACACATGTATTCTTTGTCATATTCAAAATGTAAATATTAAATTATAAATTTTTACTTACCTGTTGCCTGTGATCAAAAGCTATTTACAGAAATATACTTTTCATTCACTTAGTAATATTTGCTTTTCTTTAAATTTTATAAACTAGTCTGTTGATCATTTTAGTAATTTTTCATAACAATTTTATATGTTCAGCATGCTTTCAAAAATCAATTGAATGGTGCCTTCTGGATTGTTGACTGTATTTGCTCTTACTAAAACTGAGACCTAAGAAAATATCTACTTCTAAATCATGGGATAAAATGTTTATTTTCCATAAATACTAGTCCATGCCTGTCTTTCACTATCAAATCTAGCAGCTGGGATTTAAAACAAGTGTGTGCAGTTTTGATGAAATATGTTGCTGGGGCTCTTGTGAACTTTATGTATTATTATAACAAACTGGATACTCCGTCTAGGACCTTAAAAACATACACGAGTTACATAAGCTCAGCCATCAAAAAGGGAGTTAAATATAGCCCACTTCATTTCGACTCCTCCATGCATTTGAGGGATCAGTAATATGATCAATGGCTGAGTAAAAAGACCATGGGTAATTTTTTTTTTTACTGACATTTCAAGTGTAAAAATACCTTCGGTGGATTTTCAAGAATGATTATAAGATTAATCTAACTTACAGTCTTAATGAGTGTCACAAGAAATTAACCGTGTGTATGGGCTACTTAAGTTCTTTCTGAAGCAGCAGCAGCTCCTAGTAAATATTACGTCCACGAAGGACTCCCACCCATTGTATGTGCTCTGATGCGGTTGAGACTTTCCAACTGCAGCCTATTTACTCTTTGGACAGCTGCACCTCCTCCTGATCTCCTGACCTGAAGGCAATAAAAATGTTTCTAATGGGTCAGTGTAATATTAAAGGAGAAAAACTGTGTTTAGAAGGTCGATTACCGCTGCAGTATCTACAGGTTACGAACGACGGCTTAGTAGGTAGAGGAGGGGGAGAGGGCATTCTTGTTGCTAACCCTAATTCCCGGCTTCCTCTGAGACCAGCCCGAGCCGAAGTCCTTAAGACGGGTGGGCACGTAATGCCGCGTCGCCTGGGCCTCATAGAAGGTATTTTTTAACATACTCTTGTCCCTTCGAACAGCTCTCTTAGACTCTGATCTGTTAAAACGAGATGCATAATAATTAGAGGTAGCCTGGCTCTTCCCTCTCCGGGATATGCCTTCAGTGATTTTTATTTAAAATAAAAGATGGTGCCCTGAGAGATGTTTCCTTTTCTCCCTCGCTTCTGCCGGGAGAAACTGGGCGGGATCCTTGCAGCTCACGCACGGGAAGATCCTTCGTCTGCCGCTGCTCGCCTCGGAGGCCCTAGACCACCCGTCCGCCCTAGCCCCGCCGCGGGACAGGCGCCTTCTGGCTGCGTCTCGGATTCGGTCCCTGCGCGCGGAGCCGCATGGACGCGTTAGACGTGGGGGCCCAGGCAGGGGAGCCTGTGTCCCCTTCGCCGAACTACCCGACCTGAGCACTTCCCTTGCCCGCCGGGGCGAACCTGGCAGCGTGTTTGGCGACCCTGCCGCACTTCCGGCCTGTTTCCAGTGTGCGAGGGGCTCATCGGAGCTGGGGGATGTTTGGTACCCACGGAGAAAAATCGCAAGGAGCAGTCCCTGAACCCTCTGCCTCTGGCCGGGGCGGGGCGGGGCAGTGAGAGGGGAGCGCTAGGCGCGCAAACGCCGCTCCGGGGAGGAGTTTCGCGCTCCTAGGGGCCGGCTTGCAGAGCCCGAGTTAGAGCTGCCGGCTTGGAGAGAGACGCCGCCCCTGGCTGCGGAGGGGGCAGGGGGCTTCTCTCACCCGATTGGTGGACGGAGGGAGCCTATCACCGTCGGCTGCCGCCGCCGAAGCAGTTTGCTGGTTTCCATTCATTGGCCCCCGAGCCACCCTTGGATTTCCATCTTTTGTGGCGCGAAAATAACCCTTTGCTCCCTCTCATTGGTTTTGTTCTTGTTGAGGGTTGAGATTGGCTTCCCCTCTTACTTCTCTCATTTTTCCTGCCCTTTAACTGTGAGCCCAGTCCTAACCCCCAAGGAGAAAAGAGGGAGATAACTGAGGAAGAATGAAAAATTGTTGTGCCTGTGAATTCCGCCCCTGGGGCTGACCGCGTGGTGCCCGCTGAGTCCCTTCCCTTCCCCCAACGTCCAGCGTCCGGAGGTCGTAGGTTTGCTCCTTGCTCCGCCACTGGAGCCACATCGTTTCCCTGCTCGACTCCACCGACGCTTTAGAATTTAATATGTCTTTTTTTAGTTAAATTAACTATACGTTTCCAGGTGCTTGATTTTTCCAGGGCTTCTAGAGAAATCTGCTTATTCCGCCCCCTCATTTCCTAACCCCCTTTGTGGTCCACAGCGTTGTTTCACACAAAACCAAACAATCCCCTCCAAAAAAAGCAAACGAAAAATTCCTGGTGAAATCAACTCTACGGAGACCACGTTTTCGTTAAAGCTTCCCTAAGATTAAAGAGCTGAGACCGACCTTGAAGGATTAGCGATTTCTGTAGCTGAAATGTTCTAATTTTACTGACGTTTGGTGGAGACGGTGAGAAAAAATAAATACGATTTTATCTTGGAAAAGTACAAAGCAAACGAATGATCGTGTTTAATTAGATTAAACGAAAAAGCTACCAGCAATAGTGATGTATTCTAGGTAGTGGTGTGTTCGGTATACTTGTAATTTATACATAAGTTGCTATTGGTCTCGAAAACAAATTGAAAATCAGAATTCTGATCATTACAGAAGAGGGAAGTATAAATTTGTTTGGTATCTCTAATTCCATAACAGGCTTTTCAATTCTCTGATTAAAGAGAAGGGAATATATCAGAAATATAACAATAATTTGTTTACAGATAATTTTGTGGTTCTTTGCAAGTCTTGACAAAATACTTGATTTGGTTTAAAACTAGTAAAACGAAAATAGCCTAGTAAATATTTTAAAACTTTGAGAGAATTAGCTGAAATCAGAGGGTTCAGATTTTTTTTCTGTAATGTTAACTCTTAGCTGGTAGTCAAGTTACATCATCCTCTAAAGTTCATTTGGAAAAACTACTTAGTTCTGTAATTTTTTCCCCCTTTTAGTCCCTTAAAATATCTAATTGAAGGAATATAAATATAAACTGTACATGGCAATTTATATTTTAAAGAGCAGCTCTTGAAAACAAATTTTTAAAACTGAATTAGTAGAGAAAAACTTTTAAAATGCATTTTGTTTACATTTCCTATGATTCAACAACATTTCACTAACGTGGTTAACACTTTTAAAGTTTTTATGTAAAATTATTTCTCAGAAACCAGAGTAACTTAGAAATGGCTTACTTTGACTTGAAATTAAAGCTTAGAGACTAAATTAGAGTGTAAATACTGAAGATTACAGAGCTAATAATTTATATAAATCTTAAACAGCTAAGAAATTTAAAATATGAAGATACAATTATTTGTAAAATGACCCTAGATTTTGATTTATATATTGTGTAATTTTTATATTTTGAAAATGATATAGTAAATTTCAATTGTTAAAAAAAGTTCCAAAATAATCTGGACAAACCAAAACACTAAAACCTGAGGTATTTTCAAATGTTTTCTCGAATTCAAAGATTTATATAACCAATATTTTATTTAAGAAAACTTTTTTTCAACTATTAAGTCAGGAATCGGAATTTTCATCTATCTGGTAACTTAAAACATAATTGTTAAAGCAGTAGATAAACATGATTCCTTTTATTGCAATTATATTCTTGTTTTACTGCTTCACATGAGTGAAACTTAAAAAAAAATTCATTTATTATGACTACTCTAGGGGGTAAGGGGATGAAACTTGTAGTGAAAAGGCTCTTTGGCAATTGATGTGTATATAAGCTTTTTCAGACCAGCCATAGGAAACAAAGAAGATAGGCTTTTGTTTGTGGGGGGAGGGGTATAGGGAGGCTGAGAAGACTTGGATATTTAAACTTGTTTCTTGGTTGCAACTCATTTATCTTGCAGGTTTTCCTGCTAAGGGTGTAAGATGGTAGTAGAGAGAAAATGTATTGACTAATGGAGTAAAATGGGACAGTAATCCAAGCATGAAATCCCACTGGAGAGAACAATAAGAGCCTCCTCTCCCCACTAAAATAATCCGAAAGCAAAGCACATGCTGAGGTTATAACTAGTTCTCAGCATTTTCTAACACATTTAAAAGACACATCTTAGGTTACCATTTTCACATTGGGACCCTTTGTTTTCCTGACATTATTTTCCAGAATCCCATTCAAAGAAGAAGAAAAATAAAAAGGGATTAAAGTTCCCTTAATGAAACAGCAGACTTCATGACATGTATATACAAATCAGCTTTAGAGATAAATTGATGAAGCCCTCATGCTGTCTGTAAATCAAAAGTTAATTTTAAGATTTAATAAGGCAGGGTATATTTATAAATTCCTTACTTGCAGGAATGATGTTAGATCATTATCATTTACACTTTGAGTTTTTAAAATTCATTCTTTCTTGAGTTCACTTTACATTTTGATCCTGAGCTGCTCTAGCAGGATGATTCCAGCTTTAAAGATGGAAGCAGCAGGCAAGGTGAAGATTTTATTATTATTTCAAAACATCTCAACTAAAATTCATCAGAACCTGAGAACATAAGATACAGCAGGGGGGAGACAAAAAACAATACCTAGTCTAAAGCTTTTATCAAAATTGTCACTATAAAGATTTGTCTTAAAGTTCATACCTAACACACTTTGTTGAAACATTTAGTTCTTTTTTGTGGTAGGTTGTTTCAACATACAAAAGTTGGTAGTATTCTTTGTTGCTTTTCTCAAATGACTTATTTACTGATCAATTATTTTTAAACTAATAGTGCTATGCCTTCTCAAAGCCAATATTTTGCTTTAACTGAGGTTTAAATTTAATATCAGTAATTGAAACTGTTTGATAATTACCCCTGATTTAATTTTGGTTTGGTTTGTGCCAGTCATTGAAGTAATTTTTCTATTTTTTAAGTTATTTTTCTTTGTAAAGTATTCCTATCTTATTGTAATCTAAAAGTATTTTTCCAAGACTTGGAGAAAAATTTAAATATAATTAAATCTTATTCTGTAAAATATTGTTAAAGACATAAAAATGTGCATCATTTGATATAAGAAACATATTACTATTGAATATTTTCCATTAAGCTACCATAACTGAATGGTACCTCTTTTTAATTCTAACCCATTCTAATAATAATCCAGCTATCAAAAATTTAATTCATAAAAAGGACACTAACAAAGGTCATAAAAAACAACAAAAAATCAATTTTGTTATATAAAAAAGTATGATTTCTGTTATACTGTTAACTTACATTTTGTTCTGAGACAATTAAATACTGAATGATATCACCATCTTTTGCTTTCGTTTGTTGAAAATTGCCCGGAATTTTGCTCCTTGATTCTGGTACCATATGCCTTATGGTAATTCATTTGTTCTTGCATTTCTTTCCTACCAAGATTCAGATGCCATTTTTTGGTTTTGACTTAAATGAATGGCCATGCATAAAAAGCCAAATAAAAATTTTCTAAAATTTTGGTGTAGCATACTATAGATGCTCATCTCTGGAAACCATGGAGATATATTCCAATTTTATTTTAATCCACAGCTGACATCATGACTTTGCAGATTAAATTGAATTTTGTTTTAAAAATTAATAACAACAAGAAAAGTTGAGAAAGTGTTTTAATCCAATTAGACAACAGGGTTAAAAGGTGACATGACTCTTTCCCCTCAATATCAACAAATCTTCCAGTTGAGGGCAGTTTTGTCGGGTATGGAAGGTATGGAATGCAGTCAGTGTGTGCAGTTGGACAGGAGAACATATGTACATATTCCTGCTGAGAAGCTCTTTGTAGAGATTTGTGGAGTAAAGCAAGATAGAACTTGTGTTCAGTTCTCAAGTTGCAGGTTAAAAGAAGCAAGGTAAGCACTGTTTTACTGTTTTGTCTTTAACCATCAGAATACTTCAGTATGATGCTTTTAACAGTGGGAAGAGAAGAGTAATAATACAGACTGCACTGGAATTAGGATGTCATTAGTACATCAACATTAGAATTTAAGTAATACAAGTATGTTTGGAATTTTCTGTTTTTCTTTGCCTTGTTATCTATTTTTAAAACAATATTACACATGGTTTAAAAATATCAAATAACACTATTAAAACATATGTGTAATGAATGTTTAAACTTATAGAATAATATCACATATTTTTTAAATGATAGATGTTCAATTTACTGAAATAATATTATCATAGATCCTTTCTGTCAGATTATTCTACCACTTCATCTGTGTATATGATTCATATATGGAGGGTTCATTTTACTCCAAGGTAATAGCATTATTTGAGAAAATATCCCTAATTTTAGAAAAAAGCCAAAGGTATGTGATGTGCTGTTAACTGTGAAAACAATAATGTGTTTTGAAACCTATAGAGAGGAAATTCATATTTTAAGTGAATTTTTACTTTATTATTTACTGCATTTATCTATTTATTGAGGAATAGGGAAGCAGATTAAACTGTAATGTTTATTCAGGGCTGACCACCAATAAAGTTTTAAGTGGCTATAAATAAAGTATGTTGTTTCAATCAATGATAGCCCCTTCCTATTACTATTCTCAGAAAAGTGTCTCTTTCCTTGATTCTTAAAGATCCCTAAATTATTTCTTTACAAAGTAGGGGGAAACTCATGTTACATTAGGATAACCAAATATTTTTAACACTTTGAGCTTTTGACAGATGAAGAATGACCACTGCTTTTTAAATAACACAGTGTCTTTTGTTGTCATAAGCGATGTATTTATTTTCTTTCCTTATCTTTATCAATGTTCTGCTAATACAGTAATAAGCTGAATTTACTCTCAGATGTGATAGTTAATGTAAATAAATATATTACAGCCAAAGTGCAGAGAAAATATATAAGCAAAATAAAGATCAAATCAGCATGTCTTGATGAAGCTAAAAATTAAAGTATCTTTCTCACAAACCCAGTGATTAAGCTTATAGTTTTTATTATTTAAAGTCTGTAACAGTTAAAATTTGAGTGTATTGTTGGTTTGCAGTTATTACTAATTATGAGTAGAATCTCTTCAAAAGTTTGTGGTTTTATTTAATGTAACTTTTTATGTGATATAAAAATCAATTACTTTTTTAAAAACATTTTTTTCATATTTCCTTGCAATAAATTTGAAAACATGTAAGTTAAGCTGAATACTACTAGTTATTTTGTTAAAATCTATAATCTGTGGATTAAAAAATGGTCTTTTCCATCTAATTTTTCCCTGAAAACTCAAAATATAACCTATTAAAAACCAGGAGATGTAATGGCATTTACAAGCCCATGGAACAGGTTTTGCTAATTTTTTTTAAAAAAATAATCTTACAGGTAACATAGATATTAGAGAATTTGATTTATGTATATGCAACTAATTGGAAGTTGTACATTTAAACAGAAATGTATTTTGAAAGCAATATAATTTAAGCAAATTGTCACTGAGTGGCATTACCAAAGTGATTATGCAATATAAGATGAGGTTATAGACTGGATTTTAAATTCCACTATGAATATACCAATATAAATATGCAAATTATTGTTTTCAAAAGCCCAGGCTAAATGGATGTAACCTCAAAAAAGCAGACTCTGTGGTGTAAAGGGAAGTCAAAATGTTCGAAGCATTTTAGCAGGAAAAGGCTGTGTGAACCGGAAGATATCTAGATTCACTATAGCAGATCTCTAAAATGTAATTTTGGTAGTTAAAATTAGGTCTTTGGCTATGTAAACTCTTAGCACTTTTTTATTTAATAGAAACAGAGATTGAGGCAATTCATATTAGAACTTAGTCCTAAAAGATCCAAAGTGGGAATATAGCCTTTTATATATTCCAGATTCTTGGATGTTTGAATAAAGAAGTTTGGACTTTTCGTTTGTGTCGTTAATTAGGGAATTATGCAGAGTATCTTCTCTCTTATGTGTCTTCAGCTGAACTTGTTTCATTATAAAACAATTCTAAAATTTGAGGACTGGGACTACTTTTAGGGATCTGCTAGATTTTCCTTTTACATTTGAGGAAATTGAGGCCAGGGGAGGTCAAAGCAGGCAGACACACCCAGCTAGTTTGATGGCAGGGCAGAGGTGTGTTTATCACTGAATGAAACCACATGACAGTCCTAAGTGGAAGGTAGTAAAAATGCTTCTTCCAAATTTTGGTGATAAGAAAACCCAAGGTGAGGTTTGCCCAGACCCAGTATCTTTACTTTAAAAACAACAAACAAACACACACCTATATTTATTGAGATCAAAAGTTCTGCAATGTCATTAAAAGGGAAAAGATTGAAGGCATAAGAGACCTTGGGAAAAAAAAAAAAAAGTTAACCTGATTCATCTCAGTCACTTTACCCAGGATCTCATTTAAACCATCCCAAACAAGTAAACAAGTTTAGTGTGAAAAGCTGATAAGGAAGATTTTTCTTCCCTCAAAAGTTTGACTCAAGGCCCAGCGATATCAGAATCTTCAGGAGCCAAGAAATCTGTATTCACAGCCACCTCACACACTTTCAGCAGCAAGCTAAGAATCCCTCCTCATATCAAACTTTAAAAATGGTATGTTGGGATTTAGTCCACATGAGCAATAGTTTTTCATTGGGTTTGAATTTTATTTTCTTTTTGCTTTAGTGAAATTTCAGAGGGGGGGGAAGTGTGTATATATATATATACATATGTCTGTTTGCATATGTATCCCCCCCATGGTGTAGTTCAGACTTTCCTTATCTCCTGCAAGGTACAGAACAGCTGGCAGAAACCCACCCTGCCCCTAGCTCTTCCCTTGTTCACTTACACCAGGACAGAGTGGTGGTCACTGGCCATAATTCCTTTGGGCTTCCCACCCTTCACTAGAGATGTGAGCCACAACCTTTTCTCAGAGCTCAAAGTCCTTGGCTGTACCTTTGAATTAAAAGCTGCACTTTTAAAGGAACTTCTTGTACCTGTAAGTCAGAAACCATGGATGCCACAGAGGAGTCTGTTTTCTCTATGTGTTGCTGACCCTGCCATGACCCTGGGTTGGTTGGGTTTTTTTTTTTTTTTTACCTCCTTGGTCTTGTTTTCACAGTTGTAAAGAGAGTTAAAACTATTTATACCATCCTTTGCCTTTTTCACAACAACAGAACACTCTGGAGGCTTTCTACAAATATTTGTGGGATTTCATTTTCAGAAAAAGGGCTAAGGTTGGAAATATCAATGAAATTATCGTACCACTTCAGAAAGTTCTATCAAATGCAAAAGGGGAAGGGATTATTGCTTTAACACTGGAAAATAATGGAGATTTTGTGTGTATATAACTAGTATCAGAGAAAAGAAAGCTTATTTAAATACCTCAGCTAAATAAGAGTTGGTAGTGAAAGCAGAATACAAATGAAAAACTATCCCCTGTAAAGGAATTCTTTACTAATGCCAACCACCATCACAAGCCAGTGTCTTGACCAGAGATTGTACGAAATTTGTCTCAAATCTCCAAGTAAACCAATTTATTTCCATAAATGGATTTCTTCTGTTAGAGCCTCATGCTTCATATGAACTTAGATGAGAAATTATTATCATAATATGGAGTTTATAGGTAAAAGAATTAATGAGAAGCAAAACGTCAAAATTTTGGAACTGATGAATCAAATATCAAATTACTGGATGATGGATCAGTCAGTATGAATGTTTACTAATAACTACATTTTGCCTTTAATTTTCCGACTGCTTCCCTTAGATTACTAAAGAGTATATCAACTTGGTTAATTTTAATTATCAAAGATAATTAGAACAAAAACTGGAGCCTTTTGAGACCAATTGGAAAATATACTAGACCAAATTAAAGGTAAGTAAAATATCATTAGGTTTAGACCACATACATTGGATTTAAAGAATTTAAAGTGCTCAGTTATGTCTGTGTTTACTTCTGTTCCTGGTGGTTTCTTGAAATACTCTGTAGGAATTGGAAAAAGAGAGAGACGTAAAAATTTCATTTGTGCTAAGGTGACTATCCCTGGATTGGCTTTTCTTCCTCTAGACTGGAAATGTTCATTTGAGCAACATTTTAAAGAGAAATTTTTCCTAAAATTAAAGAACTTCAGCATAGTTGCTCCCTCATGTTAAATAGCTTTAGGAGTGGTAACTTGAAAAGCTGGCAAGAATAGTGAGATTAGCAGGGCTCTAAGAGAAAATAAAAGATCCTACAGATGATTCTTTATTTTCAGTATTTGAAATGAGTACCATTATAAGATGCACCTTTAAT
This sequence comes from Neotragus moschatus, assembly GCA_006410615.1. Lineage (NCBI taxonomy): Eukaryota > Metazoa > Chordata > Mammalia > Artiodactyla > Bovidae > Neotragus > Neotragus moschatus. The sequence continues at coordinate 254,551 of SJYA01000619.1, read as the reverse complement.
ACTTTGTGTTTAGGAGTATCCCTGTGCATTTTATCTGTTTAATTCATTCTCATAAAATGAAGAAGAGAAAAGCTCAATGGAACAAACTGAGTGATGTAGGAGCCATTTCTGTTTGTCACTTATTTAAAGTAATAAGTTCCAAAGCAAACAAAAAGTAATTTATTGGAAAGTATTGTGCTTTTCCCCTATGATATTTCAAATTTTTTCAGAGACTAAAATTTTTAGAATCTATGCAAATTTTTAAAATATATTTTGTTAACAAAAATTTTGTAATATGAAAGTAGATGAAGACTCTCATTGATAATAGCAGAGAAGATTATTTAGCTTATTTAGTTTATACCTCCAGCTCTTACCAAAATAAAGCTTTTTAACCTGGCCCTGCAACTTTGAAGTTATTAATAATGTAAATATAGAAGAGATTTTTACTTTATAAAATTTCTGTTCCACTGCAAAAATTTAAATATATTTTTAACAAGAAAAGTCCTTATGGTGTAAAATCAGAATGAATAACGTTTGAAAACAAAGAAGCCAATCAAATTTGGGTTGATTTTTCCTTCTCCCTCTTGGGCTGTTGTGTTTTTCATGTTGAAAATTTTTCATGCTGATGACACATTCAAAAGTAGACACACTGTACTTTACATTTTAAGCTTACCTCATTTTACTTTGTTCTTTTTATTTTGTAATATAATGAACTTGAAGTAATTATGTACCACTTATTCATAGCTTAGACTACACATGTAGGCTGGTCTCAACTAAGTCATTATTTTCCATGAATCCTGTGATTCTTGACACTAGAAATAACCTCTCACTCCTCTGATGTTAGGGTTTTGAAATGTGAATTTGATGTAGCACTTTATATATTGTAAGAAATTTATCATTAAAATTTTTTTACACTTACGTCCTCTATCAGTGTAAACTGATTAGCAAGTCTGATTTATCCTTGTAAATAAAGTAAACTCCAAGTTTGCAGATGTTTTTTGTTTGATTTGGTTAGGTCTATGTTGCTTATTGCTAATTTACCAATACCTAAAATTGTGCTTGACACGTAGTATATACTCAATAAATATTTGTTGAATGAATGAATGCATGATACTGTCTAACATCCAGCCTTTTATGAAGCAAGTCTTCAGGTTAAGTTGTAGAACATAGAAATGCTGGAGTTTGGGGGTACAAATTCACACTATTCCACCGTCTAAAAGACATGTGGTAACCCTGTTTCAAAGAAAAAAACTAGTTACTTTGGGGATTGAGAATATAGACTAACTCTGCAACAAAATAAATCAAAAGCAAAACTATTTAGTTTCCAGTTTTGTGAAGGTGCTGAAGAATCTGATTAACTCTAGTATCAGTACAATCACATAAGATAGAGCATCATAGACTTTAATCACTTCATGCACAGACTTCTAAAAAGTAATAGCAGAACTGAATTCAAAGGAAACTTTTGAGATTTAGTGTATGAATGATTTTTGTGACATTTATTGAGTAAATACAAGGTTTTTATGATACAATCCTATTTGAAGAGAAGAAATGATTTTTTTTTAAATTGTCCGGAAAAAGAACCAGTCTATGATCAAAAACTCCAAATTATTACACAGTCATTTTCAAGTTAAAAAAGTAAAGTTGCCTAGAACCTCATACAGATTATCAAAAGGGATTCTGAAAAGTTACTGTGAGCTCTTCCCCTTCTACTTTGAAATAACTGTGGTTTTTCAGGTATGGAAATCTATGCTTTGATTTTTATGGAATCCTTAATTTTTACATTTATCATTTCATGATGGGCAATATCAAACAGCATTATCCAAAATGTAATAGTACAAAGCCATACGGTTTTATTATGTGGTTAGCTAACAAAAATTGTTTATAGAATCACTAGATTCTGAAAATGACCAATCTAGTGATACATTTTTCTGTAAAGACTTTCATGCATTGGGTATATTTTGAACTGGACTTACTCACATCTACAATTCTCTCCTTAATATATGTTGTGTGCGTATGTGCTCAGTCATGTCTGACTCTTTGCCACCCCCAAGGACTGTAGCCTGCCAGACTCCTCTGTCCATGGAATCTCCCAAGCAAGAATCCTGGAGTGGGTTGCCATTTCCTTCTCCAGGGGATCTTCCCAACCCAGGGGTTGAACCTGGGTCTCTTATTACATCTCCTGCATAGGCAGATGGATTCTTTACCGCTGCACCACCTGGGAAACCCTAGTCAGTGTCATCAAAAAACATTTGGCATAGTAGTGTTTTCTTATTTATTCAACAAATATTTGAGCCCCCAAAGGTGCAGGACGTTGTGGAGGGCAGAAGTTGATATGTGAGCTGTGGTCCTTTCTCACCCCGTAAGAGAAGCATATAAATGCCATTTATACAGCCCTTAAAAATGTTAGTGACATACCCCAAAAGCCCTTAACTTTCTTTAATGGCCCATAAAGATTGTTTTTAGGAATTCTTGCAAACCCTTCTTGAATATATCTAAATATGAAATATCAAACTACCTTCAAAAAACAATGACTTTATCAAATAAACTAAAAAAATATTTTTTTCTCAGAAGTTTTTTGGTTCATCATGTCCTAACAGAGACTGGCAGTAGAAGGTCACAAGAAACTCACTACCTACCCTCTAAAGAACTTCGTTTTTTCCAAAGATGTCTCGAGTGAAAGTACACTTTCTAATTCTAAATACCAAACAAGTTCACGCTCATCCCACCAGTTCCTTTCAGCAATTTTTGAACTTTAATCATATAACCTCTTATTTTAATGTTCTAGTTTATAGTGTCCTGGTTCTTTCAGTCTGGGATCTTAAGATACTCATTGATAGCTATCTTTGATTATTTATTGCCTTTTTCTAGGCTTCTGTCTTCCTTTCATTGTTTACAGAACAGTAGTCAACATTCAGGCAGGGGTTCACTATAATTTCATGAAAGGAGAATTTCTGTTTTTTCATCTTGCTTCAATAATGTGCGAGTGTCCCCCAGGGTGGATAGATTTCAGGCTTCCTGGACCTGCATCTTGGGCTGCTATTTAAATGCAACTGTACACACTACCTTCTCAATCTCTTTCTGAGGTATTGGTTATTGCTTGGATCAGAGCTGCTCATTTTCTCTCTTACTTACACTGAAGCTTATTTTGTACTCTTTATGTTCTTTTTTTTTTTTAAGTCTTTACTGCCTCTGTTTTATGTTTGGGTTTTTTTGCCTCGAGGCATGTGGGATCTTAGTTCCCTGACCGGGGATTGAATATGTACTCCCTGCACTGGAAGATGAAGTCTTAACCACTGGACCACCAGGGAAAGTCCCTGCAGCCCTCCAGGCTTCTCTGTCCATAGAATTCTCCAGCAAGAATACTGGAGTGGGTAGCTGTTCCCTTCCTCAGGGGATCTTCCAAACCCAGGGATCAAACCCAGGTCTCCTGAAAAGCAGGCGGGCTCTTTACCATCTAAGCCACCAGGGTGAGTCAGAAGACACATTTATAGGAAAGGATGAAGGAAAATAAATAACTGTAAACTAGTGTGTTAATGTGGTGAAAAAAAATCATCAGCACTGTTCTATCCCACAGAGGATACTGTTTGCTGTTGTTGTTTAGTTGTGTCCAACTCTTGTGACCTCATGGCCTGTAGCCTGCCAGGCTCCGCTGTCCTTGGGTTTTCCCAGGTAAGAATACTAGAGTGGGTTGCCATTCCCCTCTCCAGGGGATCTTCCCAAACTAGGGATCGAACCCCTGTCTGCTGCATTGGCAGGCAGATTCTGTGCCGCAGAGCCACTAGGGAAGCCAAGGATACTCTTACCTACTAATGATGAACATATCAGGTTCATCTCAGTGGTGTCGCACGTGAGCTTAACCTTATAATTTTGTCTAGCTGTTCCCTAATTTGAAAATGCCTGGACTGGACTAAATGATCTTTAAAGCCCTTTTGAATGCTAGTATTTTACTAATTCTCCTGAAACAGTTAATTGCTACCCAAGGCTGACTTTCCTTATAGCTTATTTGTTGCTGTATAGTATTTAAATACTCTCTAGAGAAACTTTTATCCCAAGAATACTGGAGTGGGTTGCCATTTCCTCCTCCAAGGGATATTCCTGACCCGGGGATTGAACCTGTGTCTCTTGTGTCTCCTTCATTGTAGACAGATTCTTTACCCACTGAGCCATCAAGGAAGCAAAGGGAATTATAGTCAACACAGAGGCATAATTCAGTTGATTTTTGTGGGAACGCAGAATACACAAGAGGATAATAATTTCTATCTAGAAAGTTGTCATTGTACCAGAATTCATTTTTTGAAAAACCCCACTTATAGATAAAGGTGAGAGGAAGAGGGAGTGAGCTTTTGTTCCCCAGACACCAGCCTTTAGAAATTCTAGCATCACTTAAAAAAAATAAACCATTTGACCATTAACCATTTTGACTGTATTAAAGGGTACAATTCAGTGACATTTACTACATTATGTAGTTATGTGACCTTCCCATTACTTAGTTTCAGAACCTCACCCCAAGAAGAACCCTGACCTAACACTACTTTTAAGAACCGAGGGAGCCAACATTTCACAGACCCTTGGTTGTCATTTGCTCTTTTGGTTCTACTACACATAAAATTAAACATGAGTTCTAGCCAAACTTTAGTACTCACCTTCACCTTCTGTAGGCTGAAACTATTAAGATTCAAGAAACAACGACTAATTAAATTTATACCTTAAATAGACAAAGTATTAAATAATGAGAGAGTTCAATCTAAAGTCAATATATTCTTGTCTATTATGTGATGGTTTTATCTAACTGGTGATCTTTTAAGTTTTTTTTTAGACTATTATGTTCATATAGTACACAATTTGCTACTAGTTGCACTTTTCTCACACTATGGGACCATAATTTGTTTTCTAAAGGATTACTCTGCTGAAAAAGATTCTATACCTACTTTCATTATAGTTAGCTAAGTGAAATTCCTTGTGCTAGCCAGGAATGGTAATTCACACCACACATGCTATAGAAGGGCTTCCCTGGTGGCTCAAATAGTAGAGTCTGCCTGCAATGCAGAAGACCCTGGTTCAGTCACTGGGTCAGGAAGATCCTCTGGAGAATGGAATGGCTACCCACTCCAGTATTCTTGCCTGGGGAATCTCATGGACAGAGGAGCCTGGTGGGCTACAGTCCATGGGGTGGCAAAGAGGCATGACAGAGAGACTAATACTTCCACTTCACACATGCTACAGAAATGCTCTTTGAGGGACTGGGTTAGTCATTTCTCTTTTGTTTTATTCATTTTTTTCTTTCCTTTCTTGCTGCTGAAAACTGGGATGATTTTTACTTTGAAAGCTAAGGGTTTTTTTTTTTTTCCAGTTTTCTAAAAAAATTATAATTATGGTTTAGCCACAGTTGTCTCCTTTTTAAGTTATAGGTTGGAAACATTTCAATTTTTATTTAAATAAATTTGTACTTACAGAAACTTTGAATAGTACAGTGAATCCATATACCTTTCTGATTTATCTTTGTGTCTGTGTGTGTGTATATATATATATATATATATATATGCACACACACATTGGCTTTTTTGTATGAACTATTTGAAAAAGTCTTCAGTCATCTTGACGCTTCACCCTTTCAATCTGCACCTTCTAAGAATAATAATATTCTCCCATAGAATCGTTATGCTATTTTTCACTGCTAAGAAAATTAACATTCATTCAATCATATTAGCTAATATGCATTATTCAAATTCACTTTCCCAAACTGATCCAAATACCTTTTGTGGATGTTTATTCGTTAGGGTCTAGATGCAATCAAGTTTTAAATATAGCCTACAGAAATCATATCTTTTCAATGTCTTTTAATCCAAACCCCATCCCAGCCTTTCAGGCTGGTTGGTTGTAGAATTTCTCACATTCTGAATTTGTCAGATTAGTTTCTCCATATCAGATTCAGGTTAAACACTTTTGGTAAGAATACTCTTAAAGTTGTAAACTCTACACTTTATTACAATACAGATTCATGGAGCACTTACTGTTCCATCATTAATGTTGCTAAATTTGGTTCTTTTACGGTAACTGCCAGCTCTCACCATTGTAAAGGAATATTCCTTTCTTTTAAGATTTTTTTCCTTTTATGATTATAATGTAGCATGAAACTTTGACTCCATGCAAATATCCTTTTTTCCAGCAACTATTCATCCAAGGGTTTTAGAATCCATTGCTAATTTCTGACTGAATTTGTTATTATATCAAGGAATAGATGATGACTTTCTAATTCTATCGGTTATGTGTTTACTAACTGGCATTCACCTGTAAAGATCTATCCCACACTTTCTCTGTGTGTATGTGTTAGTGTTCATTTTTAAGAGTTTGTGGTGGGGGGGTGTGTGTGTGTTAACATGAAGTTTGACCCTTTAATATATTTACAAATATTTTCTGCAGTTTATCATTTTCCTTCAACTTTATGGTATTTGTCACACAGTTTATGTCTCTATGTAATTTAATTTATCAATTTCTTTTATTGCAAATGGATTTTGAGTCATAATAGAAACGATTCTCTCACACTTAGATTATAAAGAAATTTACTTATGCTTTTTTTCAAACTGATATGATTTCATTCCTTTCATTTAAATCATTGCTTCATTCTAATAAAAAATAAAAACAGAACTAGAAAAAAGAAGAGCTATTGAACAGCTATTCCCTGACAGTTCAGTGGTTAGGATTCTGCATTCTTACTGCCAAAGGCCCAGGTTCAATCCCTGGTTGGGGAACTAAGATCCCACTAAGTCATGTGGTATGGCCCCCAGAAAAGAAAAAAAAAGGACAGTTACTGAGTTTGTCACGAGTCATTAGACAACTGTGGAGATAATCATATGATTTTTCTCCTTGGACTATCAGTATGATGAATTTACTATTAAACATCCTTGCATATACAGAATTAATCCTCTGGTGCATTTGTTTTAAATGCTGTTTGGATTCTACTTGCTAATAACTCATTCAGACTATTTGCATTGTCATCTTAAATGAAATTTCTCTGCAGTTTTCTGTTTTGTGCCACTTTTAAGTTTAGATATCAAAGTTAAACTTACTTTCCAAAACAATTTGGATTTTTAAAAAAGTTTTCTGAAATAATCTGGATAACCGTGGTATTATCTGGTTTTTGAGTCAGAATTAACCGTGGAAATCACCTGAGCCTGGCACTTTTTCCTGAATTAGTTCTTTAGTAAATGTATTTGTTTCTTTAGAAACTGGTGTGTTTAAGCTTTCTGTCACTATAGAGGGCAACACTGATGAAAGGAAGCGTATTTCAGCCTGAGTAAGCTCAGTTGATACCTCCAGTTCAAATCCATCACAGCAGGATATCTCCTTCACCTTCCCTTACTCTTTCTATGTATTTCTTCCTTCTCTCACAAAAAGAAAAATATGGGCTGCCAACATCAGTATTTCCACTCATTATTTTCAGATTATGCACAGCTTCAATTCTGTTAAGTCCAAAAGGCTGTGTTTTTTAAATTTGGAGAAGGTTATGAACAGACTGGTTCCAAATAGGAAAAGGAGTACGTCAAGGCTGTATATTGTCGCCCTGCTTATTTAACTTCTATGCACAGTACATCATGAGAAACGCTGGACTGGAAGAAGCACAAGCTGGAATCAAGATTGCCGGGAGAAATATCAATAACCTCAGATATGCAGATGATACCACCATTACGGCAGAAAGTGAAGAGGAACTAAAAAGCCTCTTGAAGAAAGTGGGAAAGGAGAGTGAAAAAGTTGGCTTAAAAGCTCAACATTCAGAAAACTAAGATCACGGCATCTGGTCCATCACTTCATGGCAAATAGATGTGGAAACAGTGTCAGATTTTATTTTGGGGGGCTCCAAAATCTAAGGTTTTTCCAGTGGTCATGTACAGATGTGAGAGTTGGACTGTGAAGAAAGCTGAGCACTGAAGAACTGATGCTTTTGAACTGTGATGTTGGAGAAGACTCTTGAGAGTCTCTTGGACTGCAAGGAGATCCAACCAGTCCATTCTAAAGGAGATCAATCCTGTGTATTCTTTGGAAGGACTGATGCTGAAGCTGAAACTCCAATACTTCGGCCACCTCATGCGAAGAGCTGACTCATTGGAAAAGACACCGATGCTGGGAGGGATTGGGGGCAGGAGGAGAAGGGGACGACAGAGGATGAGATGGCTGGATGGTATCACTGACTCGATGGATGTGAGTTTGAGTGAACTCCAGGAGTTGGTGTTGGACAGGGAGACCTGGCGTGCTGTGATTCATGGGGTTGCAAAGAGTCGGACACGACTGAGCAGCTGAACTGAACTAAACTGATGAACACCTTTTAGAATCTAGTGGGAGCATTAGACTCTCTTTAGAAAAATAAACACAAACACAGCTAGTTCTGAATACTGTTCAAAGGCTCAGGATTTCTCTAACACTACCCTCAAGCCAAGGACCCTAGGTTAAGACTCATTTCCTTAAACTACCTCCTGTAAGGAGTACCTTGTTCTAAAGAAAATTCAGTTATTAGATGGAGAGTTGGATTAGATCATTTTAAGACCTTACGTAACCCTGAGGTTCCAATTTAGAATGTTTAACTGAATGGTAAAGCAAAGGACTATAAAAGACTGACCAAGCATGTATGGACTCCTTATCCAAATGACCACTTCTAAGAATGGCAACTGAGAGATGCTTCCAGGTAAGAGGGTCCCTCTCTCTTTTTTCTTGAATAATTTTCTACAAAAATTTGTTTTTTTCCCAGATATTGAGAATTATTTTTCACTGAATTTGATGAAGTATACCTACAACTTCATATTTTAAAATTCTACATTTTATCTTTGGAGTTAAAAAAATAATCACAATTTGATTACACTATTTTAAATGGATTAAAAACACCTATGTTTTTAAAATTCAAACAGTACTAAAAAAGGTACTGGGAAATTTAAGCCTCCTTTTGGTATGTGACCTGCAGTCAACTAGTTTCCCTCCCAAGAGGGAATGTCCGTGTCATATGTATTTCCAGAGTACTACTTACAGCAGGTATTTTCGTATTTCCATTTCATGAGTGAACACACTTAGAGATCCAGGAATGGCAGCATAGAATATATATTGTACTACACCTTGTTTTCCACTTTACCTGTATATTTTGATGGTTATATCAGTACATATAGATTGTATCATTTTCTTAATGTTTTTCATTTTTTGAATGACTAAATAGTTTGAATAGGTTGCCATAATGTATTTTTTACTAGTTTTCTGTTGATGCACATTTAAGTTGCATCAATAAGGAATTTTATATGTGAATATTTGTGCCTATGTTCATGTATATCTAAGGTATATTTCTAGAAGTATCTATTAAAATTATTTTGGTTGTTTTTTGGTGGTACTGCTCAGCTTGCAGGTATTTAGATCCCAGATCAGAGACTGAACCCAGGCCCTCAGCTGTGAAAGTGCTGAGTCCTAACCACTGGACCCTCAGGGAAGTCCCACTATTTAAATTTAAAAGCAAACTTTTCACATTATATAGTTGGGCAATTAGTAAGTAAAATAAGTGTATATCTTTGAGTGTATCTTAAGATATAAACTCAATTAAAAATGTTAATTAGTTTTTAAAATGTATTAGTATCCTATTCTCCAGAGATGACTAGAATTCTAATGTCCAATTCAGATTTGGAGTACTATATACTATCAACATATTGAACTCAAACTTTGGCCCATTTCTATGAATATTCATGTTAAGATTTGGTAAAGTTTTGTTTATTTTTAATTTTTTGGCAGCATGCAGGATCTGGTCAGGATTTCCTGTGCCCACTGTGCCCGTTGGAAGTGTAGAGTCTTAACCACTGAAACAGCCAGGGAAGTCCCAAGATTTAGTAGATGTTTTGATCAGCTCTTGGAGTGATCTGGTTAATTAAATGCTCTCATCAATTTACTTTTAGTCAGAAACTCTTTTATTTCAACTCAAAGTTTAAAAAATGTTTGTTTCCTGCTTTTACTCCAATAAACAACTTTTAACAATCTTCACACACTTTCATGTCTAATTGTATTTTATTGTGGAAATTATAGGACCTTTACTAAACAGTCTAAAAGTCACGGAATGAAAATTGTTTCACTAAATAAGATTTTAGCACTTCGTTTTTTTATGACATATCTCTGTCATCTAAAAGTAGAATAACCCTTAACTTAGTGAGAACTTAACTTCTGTGCTGTGCTGTGCTTAGTTGCTCAGTCATGACTGACTCTTTGCAGCCCCGTGGACTGTAGCCCATCAGGCTCCTCTGTCCATGGGATTCTCCAGGCAAGAATACTAGAGTGGGTTGCCATACCCTCCTCCAGGGGATCTTCCCAACCCTGGATTGAATCCAGGTCTCCTGCATTGCAGGCAGATTCTTTACCACCTGAGCTACCAGGGAAGCCCTAATTAACTTTTCCTTAACTCAAATACAACATTCTTTTTTTACACCAATTGGGTCTGTCTGGAAAGCCAATTTACAGAATTCATTCTCTAATACAGTAAGTACTAAAAAGTACTAAGAATAATTATTGATATGAAAAGGTTTCTGTGTTCTGTAACTGTTGAAGTAGATTAAAAATATAAACCCTGACTGTATATATTTAATAAAAAATCATACACTTAATAGTGGTGAATATACTTTTATGTAAACTATATAATAAAGCTGACTTAAGGAAGAGCTAGAGGAATGATTGATCCACAGTATGCATCCCCATGACTGAACAAAATGAAACTATCTAAAAGTCATATTTTAAAAAGAATAAAAGACAATCCTAGATCATGGTTTGCATTTTGTGTCTTTTTAGTTTCCTTTATTCCTCAGTCTTATCTTTCATGACATTGGCGTTTTTGAAGCATATAGTCATTTTACAGAATGCCTCTCAATTGGGAGTTACTTCTCCCATGATTGCGGCTTCCCTGGTGGCTCCGTGGTTAAACGTCTGCCTGCAATGCAGAAGACCTGGGTTCGATCCCTGGGTTGGGAAGATCCCCTGGAGAAGGAAATGGCAACCCGCTCCAGTATTCTTACCTGGAGAATCCCATGGATGGAGGAGCCTGGTAGGCTACAGTCCATGGACTCGCAAAGAGTCGGATATGTCTGAGCGACTTCACTCTCCCATGATTAGAGTCAACTTATTTTGTGGACTGTCACAAAAGTGATTTTGTCATTAGTGTTTCGTATCAGGAAGCACATGATGGCCATCAGTTCCATTACTGTGATGTTACCTTTGATCACTTCTTCAAAGATCTCTGCCAGATTTCTCCAGTATACAATTAGAGCTGATTTTTGAACAACGTGAATTTGAATTGTACAGGTCCCCTTTTATGTGAATAATTTTCCAGGAGTAAATACTACGGTGCTACATGGTCCTGGTTGGCTGAATCCAAGGATGCAGAGGAAGTGCAGATACAGAGGGTTAACTATAAATTGTACACAGACTAGCCTCTGTGTTGTTTAAAGGTCAACGGTACAAACTATTTCCCTTCGTAATTACCAATTATCTTCAGGGGAAAGATTTTCAGACTCTTGTTTTTCTCATTATTCTTCACACCTTTACTCTAGTTTTGGCATCCATGAAAGTGTCTTGGTTAATTATTACTATCATGGTTGCCAAAAGGTAATGTACAGCTTCATTTTTCACATTTAGGTATCTAATCCACCTGTTCAATTCAGTTCAGTTCACTCAGTCATGTCCGACTCTGCGACTCCATGGACCGCAGAAAGCCAGGTCTCCCTGACCATCACCAATTCCTGGAGGTTACCCAGACTCATGTTTATCAAGTTGGTGATGCCATCCAACTCATCCTCTGTTGTCCCCTTCTCCACTCACCTTCAATCTTTCCCAGCGTCAGGGTCTTTTCAAATGAGTCAGCTCTTCCCATCAGGTGGCCAAATTATTGGAGTTTCAGTTTCAACATCAGTCCTTCCAGTGAAGGACTGATCTCCTTTAGGATGGACTGGTTGGATCTCCTTGCAGTCTAAGGGACTCTCAAGAGTCTTCTCCAACACCACAGTTGAAAAGCATCAATCCTTCGGCACTCAGCTTTAATAGTCCAACTCTCACCTCCATACGACTACCGGAAAAACCATAGCCTTGACTAGACAGACCTTTGTTGGTATTAATGTAGTATAAGGCAAGAGTTTGTCTTCCAAATGTGGGGTAGGTGGCTCAGATGGTAAAGAATCTGCCTGCAATGCAGGAGACCTGGGTTCAATCCCTGGGTCGGGAAGATCCCCTGGAGAAGGAAATGGTAACCCCCAACATTCTTGCCTCGAAAATCCTGCAGACGGAGGAGCCTAGTAGACTACAGTCCCTACAGCCTGTGGCATCGCAATGAGTCAGACACAGCTGAGCAACTTCACTTTGTCTTCCAAATAGTCAATTTTACCATCTCTTAATTTTTCTACCAAAATGAAATGTCATCTTTATAAATTCTCCTATGTAGTTGAATCTATTCTGGATTCTATTCCTGTTTATTCATCCCTATGTACATTCTTTCATCTGGTCCTTGGAGTAATTTCATCCACTCCTCCCAAACTGCCTATCTTATAGAGGTTATTATAAGTGGTTAACAGAATGCTTCCCCCTTTTGCATGCTTATACATACATATAAATTTTGTGTAAGGATTGCAATATTTATACTGCTACGCCTTCCCATTCAATAATGTATAATGGAGTAGGGGTCCTTGTATACAAGACAACAAATGTTTTTGGTTTTCTTCATTTCTTCTTAAGTTTGCACCTATTAAATTTATATTAAAAAGTGAAAACCCTAAATAATTGAGAAACCANAAGGATTAGAAGCTTGGGGAAATCCATAATTAAAAAAAGAGAAAAAGATGTCCTCAACTGCAACTGCTCTGCTTATTAATAGCGTCCTGCAAAAGAGTAAAAAAAAAAAAGAAATTAAGTCAAATGACAATTACAGTTTCACTTGCCTAATATTTTCCCAACTATTACAGTCACTATACACCCTAATTTTCTAAAGTAAGCCATTAATTACAAATTAGGTTCTTAATGTGACAAAAGCAAAAGTATACATACTTGGGCTGTAGGATCGAGATCTTGATCGTGATCTGTATCGACTATAATAAGGAGAAGGTGATCTTCTTCTGTAGGAAATAAAAGATTACTTAGCAAAGCACATAATCACTACGCTGAAGCAGATACAAACAAAAATTTCATCATTCAAAATAGTAGCAGATCTAAGATAAGCTATTAATTTTTCAATGCACCAACTATACAAGGTGAGTATTGGCCAATATAAATACACATGCCTCCTCATTGCAACTACAGTGTCAACCACTGGACTGCCAGGGAAGTCCCATATTTCACTCATTTTTATCAATACATATTAAACAAAAGTGCCAATACTACTATTACCATCTAATTCAGAACAGAAATCATAAGTTACAACATTACCTGTACCGGTAATCATAGTCTTCATATCTGTCGTACCCACGATCATATCCTCGATCATAGTAAGAATCTCGACGTCTGCCACCTCCTCCACCTCCACCACCACCGCCACCGCCACCGCCACCACTGCTGTAGAAAAAGGGGCAAATTCCACATCAACAGGAATGATTATTTTCTATTATCATTTAATACAAACAGATGCTTAAATAAAATGGAAGAAGTTAACAGAGAGACAGTTAACCCTTTCATGCCAGGTCCTTCAATGTCTTACTTTGTTGACTCCTCTATGGTATTCTGCTTCATATTTGTAACATAAATAGCCAGGAATAATTTCACTAACTACAAATTATAAGGCACTTAGAATGTACTATCCAAATCAGTAAGACCTTTTCAATAAGGTGAAAATAGCACTGTGCTGAGAAAAAGTACCAAAGTACTAAGATGTATGTTCTATGACCAGTTCAAAAGCAGTTAATAAAACACAAGAATTTAAAAGTATCCAAGCCTGAACACCAAAGAAAACTAACTACTTTATACTGAAGTCCAGCACTAAATGTTAAGGTCTGGTGTTCAAAGGTCTATCAGTGAATTTAAATTCTAAGTCCTCTTTTTCTTGTTGTTTTCCTAACTCTTAATCATATGGACATTATTTTCACTTTAGTTTTAGTGGGCTCTCCTTGTCAAATCCTTTTTTCCCCCAAGAGGCTTCACACATTAAATGAAAGCCTATATTCTTTCTTTCACTCTCTGGTTTTAATATATTAAAAAACTTTTTCCTATACAAAGAGGCTTCCAAGGTCACATAAATAGAACAAGAAGTATTTAAAAGCATACTTTTAATAATTTTATAATTTAATACATTTTTAATATATATACTTAATAATTCTACTGTATACAGGAAAAGAGCTAGGAATGCACTTCAACTAGTTTTAATTTGTCCCCTTGCTCAAATATACATATAAAAAATTAAAGTGATTCAAATAATATATACACACACACACACACATTAAATAACTTTCAATTCTATTTACAGGGGAGAAAAAAGTTTTATCTTTTGATTAAACAAAGATGTGTACACATTTCTGGTGGCTTTCTGACTCTTAAAATTCTGCTTAGGAAACTCAAAAATCTTACTGAGTTGGTCTGCCCATGTATATGCCTGGTGTTGGTGTGTGTGCTCTCTTGGTGATAGAATAATCCACCCGAATTCTTCTACCATCCAGTTCCATTCCATTTGCCCTTTCCATAGCCTATAAAAGAGAACAAGCACAGAAAGTCACGCACAATTTACCAAGGGGAAACTTTCAAAACTGAAAATTTGGTAAACTTTTCTTTCAAGTAAAAACAGCAAGGACTTGACATATTATATATGCCTGTCAATAATAATGAATTCTCAATGTACACAAGAACACTTACGTAGGCTTGTGTGAAAAGTTATAAAGAAGCAACCACAGAACCTGCAGAATTCTGAGGCTTCAGAATCTAGCTTTAGTCTGAGCAATTCAAAGCAGAAAGTGCAATTCAGTGAACAGGTCTAAACTAGTCAAGCCATTCCTTAAATAACATACTGCCACCTAGTGAGCTTCAAATACAAAGGAACTTTCTAATCTGCCACCAAGATTATACCTGTGCTCATATTCCCTATCATTCTGCCCTCTGGTACTAATACTAACAAAAGCACTAATAAATCAACCACTTTAACATTTTAAGAAGCATTTTGGAACTAAGTGAAACTGTCATTTCCATTTTACTTCATTCAGAAATAAACCTAAGGAGCAGGGATGTCAAAAGGCAGGGCAAACAAGCTTCATATTTACACAAATTTTACTTGTGATATTGTCTGCACTTTTACTTCAGGTCAGATATACTGGTAATTCTAAATTTACACCTTTATCCTTTAATCGAGAACAGGAAAAAACAAAACACAAATATGCAACAATAAAAAACCACTAGTGTCTATCAGTATATGTCTATCATACAAACGCCTTCAACTGAGAGCATTATTTTGTTAGACTTATCCAGGATTTTCAACGACACTAAAACTGACATTTGGCAGTGGTTAATTCTGTGTTGTCAGTGGCTATCGTGTGCATTGTAGGATGTTTAATATCATCCCGGCTTTACAAATACCAGATGTCAATATCATCTATTACTGTTGAAAGATATGCTTTTAATATGACTGTTTATACTGTAACCAAACACTATTGATACAAAGAGCAATAATGACCTACACCCAACTACTGTCACATATAAAATGGTACAGAAAAGACAAGCCAGTACCTTCCGTTCTTTAACAAATGAGCTTCAAAAATTCCTTAAAATGGAATTTTCGATTCAATCACCATGAATTTTTGAAGGCAAGCCTACTGCTTCCTCTGCAATCCATTAGCCTAATACATTAGAACAACACTATTTAAAATCTCTGACATTGACTGGGATCATTCTGTTAGGCATATTAAGGGCACTAAACAAAAATGAAAAGGTATCAACTCTTTCCATTATAGAACAGAATGATAGATGAATATTAAGAGAATAGAAAAACAAAGCTTTGTATAGACAGGGAGATAATCAGACACCAAAAAATTAAACAGATTAAACCTAAACACAATTTTTTAAAAGTCAGTGTAATCATTTGCTTAGAGTACGAATAAGGCTTTTTCAAAAGAGAACAGTTATATACACTTCACCTTTTCCATGTCACTCATACACTACTTCACAAGGCCAGATTTTAATCAGGATATGCCTATACGCATTTTAGCTGGAAAATGAAACTGAACATTCCAATTTTAACACCAACAGGCAGAGTAATTTAAACTATGTCAGAGAGTTAAAGAGCACACAATGTTTATGGAACTGGATATTTATTAATCAACGTTCAAAAGTAATTCAATACTAAATAATGCACATCAGAAATTTTTCAAAGTGACAAAAATAATTACAAAAAATTACCTCCTTTGAGTCATCTATTCTCTCGAAATAAACAAAAGCAAATCCTCGTGACCGTCCAGTTCGCTGGTCATAAACTACATTGACACCACTCAACGGTCCATATCGAGAAAATACCTCGCGAAGATCTCTCTCTGTTGTATATAAACTCAGGCCAAACACTCCTAGACAAGTATTGGGATCAGGATTTGCCTGTTGAATAAAGATGTTATTTAAGTTCCAAATTAAAACAAATAATAATAATACATACAGAAATACTTCTGCTTAGGGCATTTCACTCAATACACAAAGTCACTTGGAAACAAGAATTTAAAAGGAAAAAACCAGCTGAGCTATATTTTACAGTTCATAGTACATTCAAGCCTTCTTTAGAATATACTTCAGGTTATAGACTGAATAAAAATGTCCCTAATTCACTAGATCAGCAATTTTCAGAACAAATACTAAGAATTTATCTTTAATGTCTATTTCTAGTTTATTCAAATGTTTTATATCTCTTATAGATCTGTACTCAACTTGACTTCATCTGCAATTGCTGATTCGACTCCCCTCTTCTATTTTCACTCTTTAGCAAGGATATTCTTTCCAGATTTGAAAAATTAATGTGATTTCAAAACACCATTAAATAACAGCAGACTCCATCACCGTTAAATAGAATCAAACCTCAATGTCACATATCCAAGACTCAATTTCTTTATCAATAATAAGGTAACCTGTCTCACAGAAAGGTTAATTGCATTTATTAATGCACTGAGGAACTTTGCATATTGCTCAATATAAGTGTTAGCTTGGAATTTCCTTGCTACCCTCTTCCCATGGTAAAACTTTTAATCTCAATATTTTCAAGTTAGCTTTTTATTTCAATTCTTCCAACACGTTTTCCCCCAAATTTCTTTTAATGACTCAAAAGTCAAGAAAAGAAAATACACTTGAATGCATATAAACAATATTCATATAGCCAAGGATGTTTCTGGAGTACCACTTTTAAACAGTGCTCTAGCTCTTACAAAAGCCAAGATTTTATACTATGACTAAAGACACAGGAAACACAGAGAAGGTTTTCATTATCTTAAAAAACCATATACCCTGCTGCCTGTATGTCTTCTCCGGTTAGACATTGGAGAATGACTTCGGCTCCTTCGACGCCGGTATTCTGGTGTATATGACCTACTTCGAGATCGTCTCCTATGAGAGTGAGAATGGGATCTGGATCGAGTGTAACGTCTATGAGAATGCCTCCTTGACCTCGACCTTTGAGAGAAATAAACTTAGGTAAGAATATTGGAACAAAATGGCTAATGCTGTTAAAAATAAAAAACAAATGGACACCAGTGAAGGCTCTCTGGACAAAAACAGATCAGTCATTAATTTAATCATCAAATACTTGAGGACACCACCTGCTCACCATTATAAGCTGCTTTGTATTAGTTACATACCACTGAGTTTCATTCCATGTTTGGTTTGAGTCCTCCCTTTTTGTAAACTGTCTTTTTGGTATGTGCACAGTAAATTTTTACAAATTTTCTTAGTGATTCACCCATTTTACTTTAGCTTTCTGAACTTTTGACAATGCCAAGGACCTATACGTATATCCCTGCTTGTTTTCAGCTTGTTTATCCTTTTAGAGGAAGAAGTATTCTTCCTCTTGAGTTTTATTACCTTTTCAGTATAGTCCTATATTTCTTTCACCGTTAAGTATCATTTCCGTCTCCAGTCTTTCCTTAGCCTGCTGCAATCTAGCACCTGCTAAATTAACTCATCACAACCTAAACTGCCCACCTAATCTAACAGTCCTCATGTTTAATGGTCTTCATTTTTTCAAACCTTCTACAGTATCTCACCAATTTTTCTACTGCTGATTCCCTAGTTTATCTACCATTTGATTATTTCCAATTACTCACATTATTCTTTTCATTGCAAAGAAAATGGAATTTCTTATTACTATTCATCTGATCCATTCTTAAACACCCAGACTAATAGTGATGACAGTCATACAAAATAACTTCTATGACGCATTCAATAAATGTTTTAAATGCTAAGGGCCAGAAAATTTAAACAATAAAGCTGGGAGATTTTACTAGGTAGGCAGGGGAAAAGTGTTCTAGGAATACCAAGAGCAAAGGTTCCTTGGCAAACAATTCCGGGTTGGAATGAAAACAATAACATGAGTGGCCTACTATCCAGAAGAAATTAATCATGGGAAGGTGGGGTAGAACAGGAAAAAAAACTTGTGTCCATATAGGAACACTGAATAGTAGGGTTTTCCATTTTCCTTAGCGTTAATTTATAGTTTCAATTTAAAAAATAAAAAATATTAATAAAACTAGTTGTTACATAAAATACTGTTACATTTAAATGTGTTGGTCCTAGGTATGGAGGGCTGACTGTACTATGCCACTTTACATAAGGGACTTGAGCATCTGAGAGGGCTTCCCAGGTGGTGCTAGTGGTGAAGAACACACCTGTTAGCGCAGGAGACTCAAGAGACCAGGGTTCACTCCCTGGGTCCAGAAGCTCCCCTGGAGGAGGAAATGGCAACCCACTCCAGGATTCTTGCCTGGAGAATCCCACGGACAGAGGAGCCTGGTGGGCTACAGTCCATAGGGTTGACAAGAGTCAGACACAACTGAAATGATTTAGCATGCACCCATGAGCACCTAAGAATTTGGTATCCACAGGAGAACCAATCCTTCCCACCCTCCCCCCACCCCAACAGATACTGAAGGAGGACTAAAGTAATGAAACACTTTTCATGAGTGCCTATCCTTTCTCTAAGTCAGATAGTAATAAATATCATGAAAAAAATAATTAGGAGTAGGGGAATAGTGTGTGTGCACTGGTATTTAATGTTCTCCAGTGATACAGGAGCATAAAACTGAATCAAGTGATGATTTGAGAATATCATGAAGGAAGAATACGCTAGGCTGAGAGGAGCAACCACAAAAGTCCTAAAATGAAAATATGCTCACTTCTGTTTCCACACCCGAACTCTACGGAGCACAACTCTGCACCTGGGGATTCAGTTAAATACGTAGAGTGCTTAGCTAATCAAGCACGAGGATGGATCCTGGATACAACAGAGAAAAGGAACTAAGTGGAGACTACAAGAAAGGACAGCCTTCCATTCTTGCTTCATGTCCCCTTGCAAGCACGCTCTACTCAGAGACATAAGTTATGCCTTTCAATCAAGAGATTACAATGACTTATCAAAATAGAAATAACTGTCCAAATTGCTTTTAACTGTTCCTCCCACCACTCCACAACAGTACATCTGAGATTTCTGCAACAGTGAACCCTGCAACAGCTCACTAGTCTTTGTTGTAATCAGGGAAAGTGGCTGGAACTCTGAATCACTCCAGCACCACTTTCCAACAATTTATCTGATCAGAGCATCAGATTTCCACCCTGGACCTAATGAGTCAAAATCTTCAGTTAAAGAATGCAGCTATAATGTGAAACTTGAAAAAGCTTCTCAAATCATTCTGATAATCAGTACCACATACATATATCAACCTTTTCTGCATTAAATGGTATGCCAAGTCTCCAATGGAGAAAATTATTTTTGTTGTGCAAATATTGCTGAAATAATATCAAACAATAACCCTCAAATGCCAAGCACATTTAAATCAACATATATTTAATCTGTATTAATAACGAGTAACAACTCTAGATTAATAGAGCTAACCAATTATTCTACCTTATCTAAGTCTTTATATCTGTAACATACCATTGATTTCTAAACTCCATTGTTAATTAAAAAAAAAAAAAAATTCATGATTTTGAGCGAAATTTCCAGAAAAAATTTGCAACAAAAATGAGGGATTTGGTAAAAACCACTTTGCCCAGAAAAATCCAAGAAAAGCATTTTAAACATACTCACATGTTATTTTAAACACTTACCTGGATTTTGATCTTGATCGAGAATGGGATTCAGAGTGTTTGGAAACCCTTGATGGACTACGAGATCCTGACCTGCTCTCCGATTTTACACGAGCAGGAGTTCCCGTTGGAGATTTTGACTGAGAGCGAGACTCCTAACAAAGAAGACAGTATTACAAATGGCACTGGTCACATAGATGCCTAACACCTAACATTTAAAGTACCGTAATTATTTATATTGATTGCTCCTGAAAAACAAATGGTTAGGCAACACCCTCCAGAAAAAATTTCAGCTCATTAATAACCCATTGTTAATATTGCTAACTGTCCTCAATAATTCCCTACTTGAACCAGATCACCAATTCTCTATTAACTAAGTAATCATGCAAATTCATCTACAACTTGATCATACAGACACTGGAACATAAACCATACATTTACTTAACCTAGGACCCATTCATTCTTCCAGATTCTTTTAATTCTACTTCACTCTTGCTTTCTACTTCTCTTCATTCTTCATTGAGTTTTTCATTTTTCATACTTCGTGTATTCTTCCCCAAAACAATTCAAAATAGCCTTAAAAAAATATTCAAGTGCTTCTATCTGACCAATCTTCTGTTCAATTTTTTCCCCCATTCAATTTTAATTTTCTGATCTTTAATACTTTTCATTAGCCTTCTTTTATCTTGATTTATCTTCCACATTCTTGGAAAAAACTCTTCAATTTCTTCACGAACATTAACCTTAATGGAAAAAGAACATTTAGTATATTTAAGCACGTGGGGATTATAAAACTCTGCTGGAGTTCAGAATGTTATCTACCAAATGGAAAAGCCAGCAGGTAAAGTGCAAATAACTAGTTTATTAAAAAACAATTTTATAATCTTTAAAATTGTTCAAAACTCTAGTTTCTAACAATTAAAGAGAATTTACTGAATTTCTCTAAATGTTTTTCACCATACTGTTCACCCTCCTCCCCTTTCAAGTTTCATCCTAGTTCCTAAAATGTGAGCAGTTTTAATATACTTAATTCAAGCATAACTAACATTAACTGTAACCCCCCCAATACCTATGTCTTAAGTTTTCACTAATTTATAACCTGAAGATTCCCAATGATCTCAAAATAAGCTTTCCCTAAGCCGGGCTAAGATACCAAGATATAGTTAAAGCAAAGCATCACAGGCTGGAATATCTGAAACACCTATCTAAACTCACCTATTATAGGACACATGCTGAGGTTCAGAGAAGTAAAACACAATTAGTAAAATTACTAACATTTCCTGACTGTTCGACCACTATCTTTGCTTACTCTGACTTTAACCAGAAAGATACAATCTGAAATAAAACAAGCATACTAAAATAAAAGGGGGAGGGGGGAATATTAAAATTTAAAAATTTCCCCTTTGACTTTTAAGTTCCTAGTAGTTGTAAATTAGTATCATGGTCTTTATTGTTTATCCTACCTTTTTCATGGTTTTTGCACATTTTATATAGTTATGCATACTTATATTCCCTTCAGTGACTATATCATTTATCAGAAATCTGACTGGCTTCTAAAAAAACTGGATATAAATCAAAACTTTTCAAATCATTTAAAACTTATTAGAAGCCCGTTTTTAAAATTTTGATAGATATATGAAGAACTTATGACCAAAGTAGGATGGACAGCTTGGTTTCTCTGTCCACTTAACCCTTGATTATTAGTGAAAACAATCCCATTTTCCACCAATTTTCATTTATGTCATTAAGATTATCATCCAACTTCCTTGAAGTTTTCCTTCAGGCTTATTTTTCAAAAATGGTACTATTGATGCTACTAGGCCTATTTTTTTTCCAGATGAAAACAAACTGAAAGATATAGCTATCCTTCTGTTCAACATCCACCCTCTCCATTTATTTACCTACAGAAAGTCTTTCACCACATCTCAGATACTTTCTAAATTTCTGGACAGATGTCTGCAACAGGCATAGCAATTTAGGTTTTTTCATTCACCGAAACTGTAAAAGCACCATATTCAGGACTAAAAACAAAAGTATGGCCATTCATTTATAATTGAAGTCTCATAGGCCAGTTCATTACCTATATTTCATTAGGTAAAAATATACACCCTCCTTTCTTCTGGCTTTCCCTTATATAAACAGATCCCTTGGTATAAGTCTACAAACATCACTACAGCCCTTGTTATATACACAAAAAACTTTGCATTCTGTGTGCTCTGATACTCTTAAAGCGTTTTATTTTTAAGACAGAATAAGTTTATATACTAAAGACTTCTATCATAAAAGACTTCCCTGGTGGCTCAGACAGTAAAGAGTCTGCCTACAATGCGGGAGCCCCGGGTTCAATCCCTGGGTTGGGAAGATCCCCTGGAGAAGGAAACGGCAACCCACTCCAGTATTCCTGCCTGGAAAATCCCATGGATGGTAGAACCTGGTTAGGCTACTGTCCATGGGGTCACAAAGAGTCAGACACGACTGAGCAACTTCACTTTCACTTTCATCATAAAAACAATAGTAGAAAATTATTCAATAGTGCTGAAAGTAACCACCTTTTAGGTATTAACAAGGTAACTCAGTAACAATTTAAATTTTAAATCTCATTTCTGGCATAGCAACCCACTGGAAAACGTATAATTTTCCTTTTACTTTGTTAGCAAAAGCTAAGATATGACAGACTATCTTTTGCTTTTTATTATCCGAGGTGTCACAAATACCTAACCTCCTTTGTTACCTACCCTTCAATTTTTATATCAGAGAAACCTCAAAATGCATCTATTTTTTTCATGGAATCATTCAAGGTTAAGAAAGAGTGCTCATAAGTCCCCCTTTAACTTTTAAAGATGTCAGTTATTTTAACTTCCAAAAACAATTTAGAAATATCTAGCTAAAAAGGTAAATCAACAACTGTCAGTAAACTTAAACTAAAAAATAAAACTACAGAGTGTAAAAAACTTTTACTCTTCACTGTGCATTAGAAATTAGACTATAATAAGCCCTTTGTGGACAAATGCTAGATGGTTCTTTTCCATCTTTGACTATCTTCATTATGAAATGGTAATATCAACTTTTCCCAAAGAAAATTCATACAACTATTCAGAATTTGGAAAAGGAATCGAAATTGCAAAGAGAAAAATAAACACTGAGAAGGGTTTTATCTGTCTTGTTTCACTAGAGACTACTTAACCTGCTCTTAAATCTGTCAAGAAGTTCTGCCAATTCCTAAGTAACCTGCATCTCGATATAGAAATATATCTTAAGTAGGCTTCTAGTCCACCTTACCTACTATAAACCAGGAGCTGGGCAGAAAGTTCTCACAGCACAACCTGCTTAGTGGTTTTTTTTTTTTTAAAACTATTCTTTATTAACAAGATGCCTCTAGTGGTAGCTGAAGTACACAGCCAAAAATTAAAAAGGAGCTAACTATGATTTCTAAGAAACTACTACAGTGTATCTCATACAAGCAGTCTAAGAATTGTCTATGTATAAATATACCATGACCATGTAACTCAGTCTAAGAATTATCTATGTGTAAAAATATTATAACCATGTACTACTTTTTAATCAGGAAAAAGGTTATTAAATGTGTGCACATGTAGTTGCAGAACATGAAAAAATCCTACAGCAAATAACTGCAGTGTCTTTTTTTTTTGCAGTGTCTTTTAATACAGCTAGTATATTATAGATGGAAAACAAATTCCAACCATATGTATGCTTAATACTTAAAGCCCATTAAAATAAACCAATAAAAACGTTATGCTATAACCCATTCTAATATTATGACAAGGCAAATTCCAAGGCAAATGCCAAGTAATAGTGCCAAGTTTACAGAAGTTCAAGTCTATATGAATATAATCTAAGTTTTTAAAACAGATTCTCAAAATATATTTCCCTATTACTTTGTAAAATTGAGAGATTTTCACAGAAACATACTAGTGCGTTTAGGTGAACTATACGTGAGGGTGGGAGGGATTTAAATTACCCTATTTATTGTACTAGGAACTTCATTCTTTAGGACTTGTAGACAACAGTCTGTGTTTATTCAATTCCTGTATCTCAGTCTTTCAGTTTATAGCAGTTCTGCTTCCTTCCTTTTGAGTATTAAGCTGTTCCTTTTATAGATCCTTAAGCTTCTAAAAGAAATATTTTCACTTTTTAATCCATAACTAGCATTAGAGCAATTTCTTAAAAAGAAAATACCAACTGCTCAAAATATTAGCTATTTTAAAATAATTTACCTTCTTTTAAAGTTCAGTACACTGCATTTTAAGTGAGATTAAAGTGGTTTTTATATCTACAAAGGCTCACAGATAGTCTAAGTTGTATGTCTTTATAGTCTCTAAAGTTTGGAATAATTTTGGCAATGTGTTAGACAAATTATTAAAGAACTGGCAGTTAAATTTAAACTCATGCCACACAGTGAAATTACCTGTAAAATTTACAAATCTTTCGTACAAATTTTATTTATGCCATGTGGCTTGTGGGATCTTAGTTCCCTGACCAGGGATCAAACCCTTGATTCCTGTGAAACATGGATTCCTAACCACTGGACCACCAGCAAATTTCCTTCTTTAACTTTAAACGTGGTTCATAAGCCAGTCAGTTTATACGCTATGATCAGTTGTCCAAAAAGCTAGTGCGTAAGTGGCAACTTCAAAGGTATAGAAAATAAATGTAAAATGACTAAAGTAGTTTAGTTATATTAAAACAAACCACTAAGAACCCATTACAAAATTTCCTACTTATGTTCTCATCTTTTAGTGTTATGGAGTATTTACAAATCTTGAGTAAGACTATAGGGCCTTAGTTTCAAGGAAAAAACAACTTTTCTTCTGCCTCAGACTGTTCAGGCCTAATCTCTCACACTTTGGTGAAAATCATGAGAAAATAAAGATCATACAGAACTACATTATGGCAGTAACTTAAAGGAAGGAGGGGAAACTATTTTCTTTCATTATTATTTCCTTCTCAATTTTTTCTTTTTACAGTGTTTACTGATTTCCCATCCAATCATTACCATTTTCTCATCTTCACTTCTATCCTACTAAACTGGTTATGATGTGTGAATAGTAAGTATTAACTCACTCAGCTTGAGGATATATACCTTTTATACCCAAAGGGGAGGGGTCTCAAGGTTAGTTACATGATGACTGAGCACCCACTGATGCTATCAAGAGGTTTTCACAGTATTTACAAGCTCTGCTGGGAGGGATTGGGGGCAGGAGGAGAAGGGGCAGACGATGAGATGGCTGGATGGCATCACTGACTAGATGGACGTGAGTCTGAGTGGACTCCGGGAGATGGTGATGGATAGGGAGGCCTGGTGTGCTGCAATTCATGGGGACGCAAAGATTCGGACAACTACTGAATGACTGAACTGAACAAACTTATGCTGATTACTCAAGGCCATTTTTACACTTGTATACTACACACTATACCATAAGGATGTAACTTCATTTACAAAATTAAGTCCATAAACAAAGTTTATCTGTATTTTAAAAAATGACATCTCTAAATATTAAAATCCCTTGATAGTCTTTCAAATCCCAAGACCCTTTATACTCATTTTAGGAATGGTACAAATTATAGTAGTAACTATGGCAAATCTGTAGAAGTACAGTTAGGCATCCTGGGTACAACTGGTTGTACTATTCCTTTAAAAAAATCCCAGCTGCTTAGATTGAGCAAATGAGCACCCTTCAGCGAAAGAATCTCAAATATAAAAATTTGAATCTTAAAACATTTCCTGAAGTTTTACAAATTCTCTGCTTAAATAAATGGATGGGGAGAACAAAAAAGTATTAAAATTGGATACATATTACTTCAGAAAAAAAAATTAAACTCAAAAGACACAGACTAGTCCCTAAGTTTAATAATACTCGTACTAAAAGAACGGAAGCCTCACTCTTTTGCAACTGGTTGACGTGATGAGATATGTAAAATTAAATTGCTGAAGAAGCTGGACTAAGTTGTTTTTTTTTTTATTTAAACCTAAACTGCTAACATTCTTATCTATAAAATAGAATTTCAATTTTGTTTTCATTAAAAAAAAAAAAGAGGGTATTTTTAAAAAAAGAAACTAGTGGCCAAGCTGGGTTTTTAATGGCATAGTCATCACCCTTATTACAAAACAGGTTTTAAATAAGAAAAAACAAAAACAAAAAACCTTCCCCTATTTTTGATATTCTTTAACAAATTATCTTAACACACACAAATTTAAATTCCAAATTGATAGATGAATTTGCCTTTTGCTCTTCACTTTTATTATCCAGTTGATCATCTCACTTAAAGAATGGGAATACTAGGGTCTTTTTAAAAATATCCCAGCTACTCAAGAAGTCAGAACAAGCTCTCAAAACAGGATGCCAGAATAAGTAGTATCCTTCCTCTTCAGCAATTCTACTAAGCGTACACAATCATGGAATTATAATATAGATTCCTACATGATTAAGAATCCTTAACCTAGATTAAAAACTCAGGGCCACTGTTTAAAAAAAAATTGGACTCAATGTTTTTCTAAGTTTCATTAAAAAAATTTTTTTTTTAATTTTTAAAATTTCAAATTTAAAGAGGGGAATAAGTAAAATAACAACAAAGTATTAATTTCCATTCCCCTTAATTTCTATCAAGGATACTAAAATTTTTTGAGATTGAAATCCCAATTTTAGTTGAAGTTGTACACAGCAAACTATTCGTTATTTTTATGAAGATGACATGCAAAAAAAGTCAGCTCAAATGCCAATCTCACTCCTAACTCCAAATAAAGATAGTTACACTTAAAATTCTGTTAACCTGATGCACATATCAAGCCAACTGCTTAAATGGACTTATTTTAATAAGTATCACTATTCTTCTGGATCCTCTGAAATTCTCTTGCTCTTTCTTTATATCCCACTGCTGTCCATTTTAGATAAGACTTTTCATAAGCTCCTTCTTTAAATATTTTAAGTGTGCCCTGCTGCTCTTCCTCTGCTATTTTCTCTTTTAAAGAAACA
The DNA here is from genome assembly GCA_006410615.1 of Neotragus moschatus. Classification (NCBI taxonomy): domain Eukaryota; kingdom Metazoa; phylum Chordata; class Mammalia; order Artiodactyla; family Bovidae; genus Neotragus; species Neotragus moschatus. The sequence goes on along the minus strand of SJYA01000619.1, from coordinate 227,342 downwards.
AATTCCTTTCATTAGGCTACTCTCATAAGAATCTATCAATTGCTCCTTACCACATATTGGATTAAGTCCAAATTCCTAAATCTAGAAATCAAATTCCTCCACTATGACTACACAGTCAAGCCTATGTAGTCTAGCAACCTCCCCATTGTCTCATTCTTACAATCAATATTCATATTTCCCTTATCATAATATGCAGTGTTAAGTTTTACATACTAAATAAAACTTTTCCTTTCCTCTGGGCTCACAAAGTCAACTTCATTTTCTGAATTTCTTACTAACTCTATCATACAGTTGATTATATTCTGACTTTTACCCAGATTTGAGCTATCAGTTATCACAAATCAGACTCCAAATTCTCTCCTTTGAGAACATCTGGTCTTTACAAAAAAAGGTTAATACTTTCGAAGGGAATATGACTGATTGATTAACTGCTAGGGTGTGACTTTTAACAAAAATTCAGCAAATTATATTTTCCTTTGTAAAGCTCTTTTATGTTTTAGGGAACTCAAGAGATAATTATCTATAATGGAAAATTAAGTTCTTGTAATTGTTTTTAGCAAACTCTATTAACAGCTCTGAGACACTGACAAGGAGTATGCTCTTTTAAGAAAAGTAATCAGAATATATACATAGCATATTTTTTGCATGCAATAAGCAATGGATTGGGACTTGCAAATCTCAGATTCCTGGCTGCATTGTCTTTTGGGTATCAGTTTTTAATTTCTAAAATGGTAAGAGTTCTCCAGCCATTGTAAATTAGAAAATATGTCAAAGATGGTGAGGGGGGAGATTGTAAAATGCTATACAAGTAGGAACCATTGGTATCAATCCTGTTTATTTAATATGTTTCAAAGTTTCCATAGAGTCACTCTCTCAATTTTAAATAACTTTTCAATAAGATATGGTTAACATATGTTTATTCCTTACATAAACGAAATGAAATCTTAACACTGACCTATTGATGTTTTCTTTGTTTTAATAAAAAATTTTGAAGTATAACAACTACTTAAAATATTTCAGAAACACCATTTAGAAATCCTTTTCTGAGACTCTCTAAAACGTTATTACATTTACGTACAAAGATAACACAACAATTTTATTTTATAAAACCAAGGAGACTATACTTTAAAAACTAAAAGCACTGCTGAATACGAAACTGCTTTAAGAGAACAACAAAAAAGTACATCATCAGAAAACTGTCTCCCACTCTTCTAATTCTTCTTCCAATTATGAACAAAGACAATTACCTCAACCTACCAAAAAAACCCAAAAAACAAAAGGTAACTGGTGAACATTCTGAGTTCATTCACTTGGGTATCAGATGTGAAAAAGTATTTCCTATGACCACGAACACTGTAAAAGAGGAGGAAAAGGTAAAAATGCCTTTTCCTATTAAAATATATAGTTAATGCCTACGTGCATTTTAGCTTAAAATTGGGTAGGAATCTTACATCTATTAATTTCTTAGCTGGGTAAGGTAACAATTACCTAGAACTTGCCAAATTTCTCAATTTGATGACCCCCCCAAAAAAGGGTAAGACCTCAAAGGAAAATAAGGTCCCCAAAGTAGTTCTCTTCAACTTCCCACAAACCAAAACAAACTCCCCAAAATTGTACTTTACTGACAGTAAAATTTCTTCCCATTATTAGCTAACATTTTCAAAACAAGAATCAGCTTATGACTACCTACTACCAAGTATTACATTATTTTTTTNCAAAGGAAAATAAGGTCCCCAAAGTAGTTCTCTTCAACTTCCCACAAACCAAAACAAACTCCCCAAAATTGTACTTTACTGACAGTAAAATTTCTTCCCATTATTAGCTAACATTTTCAAAACAAGAATCAGCTTATGACTACCTACTACCAAGTATTACATTATTTTTTTAAAAAGTTTTGTTGGGACCATCAATACCTCACCCTAAAAAATTAGCAGGTAATTGATATCTACAGGCTTCAGATTTTAATAGAGAAAACCAATCTTAGAGGCATTCAAGATAGCTTTTTTGTTCTCAAAAAGAACAAAAGTCTAAATCGACCTTCTTCTGCTTTATCTGTTTCCAGATACTTATAAGCGTCTAAAAAAGACAAAACTCATTCCTTCCAGCGCACACCTAAAGTGTTTTTGATGCGTTTCCCCTAGTGACCAGAATGCCAACACAGGAGCCAGAAAATGCTGCCTGGGGATTGTTTTCTTTACAGGGTTTTACACTATCTCACTTCTATCAATTTTCACTACAAGGGTAACTTCCGAAATATAACCCAATCACTGCTAAACGTCCTAGTATCTTTAAGCTGGGGAAAAGGTATCTTTGTGATGTTTATATTCATCACCCAAAATAATGAAAAACTTCAAGCCCTCTTTGCTGGAGGATGGGCCTAGAAGAGAAATGGGAAAGAGAGGGGCTAGAATTTTCAGGTAACCTTTTTGAGTTAAGAGAATAGCACAAACTATTGTAAAAATACTGAGCAATGAAATTTGTTCAGTTATGTAAGATTAAGACAGAAGAGTCCTTTTTGTTTTTTACCGTAAAAACCTGTAAAGGAGTGGTGAGTGTTTAAAGGTCACAGGAAGAAAAGCATTGGAAGTTGAGATAGAAAGAAAGAAAGAAAGAAAAAAAAAANTTATGTATAAAAAATAAATAAACTGAAACACACACAAAAAAATAAAAATAAAAAAATTTAAGAAATAAAAAAAAATAAAATAAACCTATCTTGCTATGACAAAAAAAAAATAAAATAAAAGTGAGATACTTCTTGATGTGATCAAGTAAGAACTACAAAGCACCTTCTTTAATTATTCATGATTCCTTGAAATTCAACTCAAATCTGATTAAGGCTTAGACCTAACCAGCAATTTATATGAAATATAGGTGATAGAAAAATATGTTTAAAAAAACTGACCAAACACCAAGAAGAAGTAATCAGGTTTCATAGGACAAATAACCTAATTTCCCCAACAAATTAAATAAATTTTAAAAGAAGGGTGTAAGGGGAAGGTGGGCTATCAAAAAGTAAGTCTTAAGAGACATAATCAAATATGTGCCTCATGATTTTGATTCAAACCAACTGATTCAAGATACCAAAATTTGAATTAAGCCTGGGAATTTGATCATTTTCAGGAATTAATATTAGTAGATGTAATAATGTTAAGGTGGATATGTTTAAAGAAAAAAAAATTTTACCATAGAATGATGTCTTGGACTTGCTTTAAATTATTCCAGAAAGAACTCAAATAAATAAATATGTATTGTGAATATAATGAGGATACTTAGTGTTAAAATTGGGTAATGGATATGTAAGAAGTCATGATGGAAACAAACAGATTATCCCCTCTGCTTTTTTGTTTGAAATTTTCCATAATAGTTTTTTTTAAAAAAAAATATTGCAAGAAACTGCTTTTCTTGTGTCACATTATACTGATACAGAAAGCACTTTCAAAAGAAAAAGTCAAAAACTGTTTTCACAACTTTACAATAAATAACATTTCAGAAACAGTATTTTGAAGGATAATAATTATTTGAGCAAAGTTCTATTTTTCTCTTTTCATTTTGAAATAATTTCAAGCTTATTGTTTTTTTAAGTTGTAAAAATAGTACAAAGAATTCTCTTCACTCAGCTTCCTCAAGTATTTTCGTGTTGCATATGGTTGTTGTCCATTTGCTAAGTCTAGTCTGACTCTTTGCGACCTCATGGGTGGTAGCACACCAGACTCATTTGTCCTCCACTATCTTCTGGAATGTGCTCAAAGTCACTGAGTTGGTGATGCTATCTAAACATCTCATCCTCTGCTACCCCCTTCTCCTTTTGCCTTCAGTCTTTCCCAGCATCAGGGTCTTTTCCAGTGAGTTGGCACTTTGCATCAGGTGGCCAAAGTATTGGAGCTTTGGCGTCAGTAACAGTCCTTCCAATAAGTAAGTATTCAGTGTTGATTTCCTTTAGGATTGACTAGTTTGAATCTCCTTGCAGTCCAAAGGACTGTCAAGAGTATTCTCTAGCACCACAATTCGAAAGCATCAATTCTTTGGTGCTCAGCCTTCTCTATGGTCCAACTCTCACATCTGTACATGACTACTGGAAAAACTATAGCTTTCCTATACAGACCTTTGTGGGTATAATAATCAAAACCAGGAAGTTTACATACTATTAACTAATCTGAAGACTTTATTCAAATTTCATTAATTGTCCTACTGGTCACCCTTTTCTGGGCAAAGATCTAATCTAGGATTATACATTGCATTTAATTGTCATCTCCCTTTAATCTGGATAGCTTCTCAGTCCTTGCCTTTCACCTAAAGTCATTGAAAGTTTTGAAGAATATTGGTCAGCTATTCTATAAACATACCTCAAATTGGATTTGTCTGACATTTTTTTCTGATTAAATGAGTGTTACGCATTTTGGCAAGAGTATCACAGAAATGATGTTGCATTCATCTCAGTATATCATATCTAAAGGTTCATAATGTCAGTATGTCTTGTTACTGGTGATGTTAACCTCAATTACTGTTTATCAAATAGTAGTTGCTGGATTTCCCCACTGTAAAGTTACTTTCTTTCTCTTAGTAATGAAAAAGTATCTTGTGGGGAGATTTTCTTTGAGACTCTGTAAATATTCTCCTTCTCAGTACTTTATTGCCAGCAGCAAGAATTGCCCTACCATTTGTCAAACAGTGGTTTTATATTTCCATCTTTTCTTCTACATTTATTAATTGGAATTCTATTCTAAGGAAAACCTTTCTATCTTCTCCCATTATTCCTCTCTTCTCAGTTATTCATTTTTATCAATATGAACTCATGGATATTTATTTCATTCTATGTGTTCTAATCCATTGCTATCATTTTGTTGCTCAAATTGTTCTCGATTTGTCCATAAAGACTCTCTTTAAGTGAACTCTCTATTTATGAGTTAGTTTAAAGTTTTTAATTTTTTATGTTTAAACATATATATTTTTGTCTGTTTATATCTCTTTTCTATTTTCCTATTGGATTTTTCCCTCAATTTTGAAGAGTTTTTTATGTATTAGGATATTGCCCTTTTATCTTTGATGTATGTTATAAGAATTTTCTCGTAGTTTGTGAGTTGCCTTTTGGTTTTGGTTATAGCATTTTTTGCATACAGTTGTTTTACCTACAGTTATTTACATGTCAGATTTGTTCATTTATTATTGCTTTTGATTTTAAATAATAGAAAACCTTACACTGAGGTTAAAGGAGAATTTACTCATGTTTTCTTGCAACAGTTATATAGTTTCATATTTTATATTTAGGTTCTTGATCCATTTGGAGTTTATTCTCATGTATGGTGTGACATATAGCTTTCTCCAGATAGCTACCCAGTTGTCCCAGCAACGTTTATTAAAAATCTCAAAAAAATAAAAAATAAAAATAAAAATCTCATCTTTGCTGCAATGATGTAAGATGCCACCTTTATTATATGCTAAGTTTCCTTATGCATTTAATTTTATTTCTGCATTTTCTATGCTGTTTGCTTAGTCTTTTTGTCTATTCATGCATCAGTACCACGCTGTTTTAATTATAAACACTTTTAAGTTTTAATGACTGATAGGGCAAGTTCCCTTCTTATACATTTTTATGTTTTTTTTTTTTAACTTAGCTTGACTACTTAACAACCACAGTCTTTTTTATGGGGAAATTATACCTTTAAAAAATATTTTATTTAGTTATTTTTGGCTGTGCTGGGTTTTCGTTGCTGTGTGCAGATTTTTGTCTAGTTGTGGGGAGCAGGAGCTACTCCCTAGTTGCAATGCTCAGTAGTTCTCATTGTGGCTCGCCGGCTCTAGAGCCCAGGTTCAATTACAGTGACTTCCCGGGCTTAGGTGCTCTGTGTCCTGTGGGATCTTCCTGGCTCAGGGATAAATGATACCTTTTTATTGCTGCTGCTGCTAAGTTGCTTCAGTCGTGTCTGACTCTGTGTGACCCCAGAGATAGCAGCCCACCAGGCTCCCCAGTCCCTGGGATTCTCCAGGCAAGAACACTGGAGTGGGTTGCCATTTCCTTCTCCAATGCATGAAAGTGAAAAGTGAAAGTGAAGTCGCTCAGTCATGTCTGACTCCTAGCGACTCCATGGACTGCAGCCCACCAGGCTCCTCTGTTCATGGGATTTTCCAGCAAGGGTACTGGAGTGGGGTGCCCTTGCCCTCTCCATTTTATTGCTGACTTCCCAACAAAGGAAAAGAGCAATCCTCCTAGTTTTCTCTTTATTATCATTACCATGATAGCATTTCTACCATCATCATGATGTCATCCACATCAGCTATACTATCTACGTACTAACCATTTTATGCACATTTTCTCATTAAAAAAGCATCAGTACTCAGGTAGATTTTGGGAGAAATTGAAAATATGTTAAGTATCTTTTCCCTCCCCAAGCTCACCTTCTCATTCTTAGCATGTGAGGAGGTTTTGGTTATTTGAATCTAATTGCCCTGTTCATATCTGTGTTCATGGGAGTTTAGAAGAGAATCCTTTTTGATCAGAGATATTAGAAATAGATGGTATCTCCAGTTTCCTCATTTTAAATGCAAATATGAAGGCTCAGGGAAGGGAAGTCACTTACATCAATAGAGAGAGATGGAAACAAGTTTAGAAATAATCTAATCCAATTTTATGGCAAATAGATGGGGAAACAGTTGAAACAGTGGCTGATTTTATTTTTCTAGGCTCTAAAATCACTGCAGATGGTGATTGCAGCCATGAAATTAAAAGACACTTACTCCTTGGAAGAAAAGTTATGACCAACCTAGACAGCATATTAAAAAACAGAGGCATTAACTTTGTCAACAAAGGTCGGTCTAGTCAAGGCTATGGTTTTCTAGTAGTCATGTATGGATATGAGAGTTGGACTATAAAGAAAGCTGAGCGCCAAAGAATTGATGCTTTTGAAGTGTGGTGTTGAAGAAGACTCTTGAGAGTCCCTTGGACTGCAAGGAGATGCAACCAGTCCATCTAAAGGAGATCAGTCCTGGGTGTTCTTTGGAAGGACTGATGTTGAAGCTGAAACTCCAGTACTTTGGCCACCTCATGCAAAGAGTTGACTCATTGGAAAAGACTCTGATGCTGGGAGGGATTGGGGGCAGGGGGAGAAGGGGACTACAGAGGATGAGATGACTGGATGGCATCACCGGCTCAATGAACATGAGTTTGGGTAAACTCTGGGAGTTGGTGATGAACAGGGAGGCCCGGCATGCTGAGGCTCATGAGGTTGCAGAGTTGGACACGACTGAGCGGCTGAACTGAACTGAACTGAATCCAGTTTCTTGGTTTTACAGAGCGGAAGTTTGAGTGACCCACCCAAGGTCTTATAGCAATAATAATACAGGTGGGTCCTCACCATGTATCAGGCACTGTTCTAAGAAATTGGTATTGTTTATCTCACTTATTACTCACAGCAACCTGAAGAATTATTAATATTATTACCTCCAGTTTGTAGATAAGAAAACTGAGGCTGAAAGTAGTAATTTGTTCAAGGTGAGCCAGCTAGCTGGCACAAGGCAGAGTTGTGATTTAAACTTCAGTGGGTTAACCACTAGACTCCAGTGCCCCCAGCAATCCTCTGGCATCGCAGATACAGAGCTCAAACGAGCAGACCCAAGGTTAGTGTTCAATCACTCAAAACTTGCTTATTTTAACCAAGAACTGATGTTGAGATCATACAAAACTTTTCCATAAAAGAAAAAGCAAATATAGAAAATAGTTTATATTGTTTTAACAGTGCCGCAGGACTGTCCAAAAAGTTCATTATCTTGCAGTGATAGTTTTTTTTCAACATACAAAGTTTTAATTTGCTTTAAACATCCACACGAAAAAGAGAGACTAGTATAATGCTGAAGTGTTTTAAATTGAAATACTCTGATATTGCATAACTGTTTCAACATGTGTATCTTAAAAAATGACTTTTCTTATATAACTGCAATATTATTTCCTACAATATCATTATCACACCTAAAATTAAAAAATTGCCTAATACTACCTAATAGTCCATTCTTGAATTTCTGCTATTGTTTTAAAACTCTTAAAATTTTTTTTTAAAGTTTGGGTCTAATCAAGCACCAAGATTGCTTTTTCTCATTTTATTTTTAATCTCTTTTATTTAGAATGATCCAATTTTTCCTACCCTCTCTTTTTCTTTCTTCCTTCCTTCCTTCCTTTTCTCTACCCTACAACCTGCCTGCCTCCCACCCCACACCTCTCTATTTCTTTTTTTTAAGTGACATTCACTTGTTAGAGAGACCTGGCCTGCAGACCTGTGCTAAGTCCATCTTTTTAGGTATATCTGTTTCCTCATAATGTCATTTAATTGGAGGAGGAAATGGCAACCCACTCCAATATTCTTGCCTGGAAAATCCCATGGACAAAGAAGCCTGGCAGGCTGTAGTCCATGAGATTGCAAGAGTGTGACATGACTCATCAAATAAAAAACAAACAGCAATGTCATCTAATGGGACCTTCCTGGTGGTCCAGTGGCTAAAACTCCACCCTTAAAAGGCAGGGGGCCCAGGGTGGATCCCTGGTTAGAGAACTAGATCCTATGTGCTGCCCCTAAGACCCAGTGCAGCCAAATAAATAACTAAAAATAAATACTGAAAAAAAAATAATGTCATTTAATTTGCTCCTGTATTTTCCATACTTTCCAATTTTTAATGGCTTGATTAGATTCAACTTCAATATTTTTGGCAAGATTATTTCATGGGTAAAGCAGTATGTTATATATCAGAAGCAACATGGTGTCAAGTCACCCCATGAGCATTGACACCAAGACAAATCACTGAGTCAAGGTTTTGATCCACAGATCCCTCCCCTGCAGAACCACATTCCACCATTTTGACCAGTAAGCAGTCAGGGATTGCTATCTCCACACCATCCAAATATATAATTTCCCAACAGCACTTCATGTAATAGGCTCAGTATCCATTGGAAATCCTTGCCTATATCAATCATTTTATTCAAAATGGGGACTTTCCCTCTCCGTCTTATCTCTATGCTCACCAGCTGACAATGTTCTGGTAAAACGATAGCTTTTTTCCCTTTTGAGTTTTAATTCATTTTTTGTTAAAAAAAATTTTTTTTCTAATAATAATCTTTAGAAAAAGTTTTCTTTATAATCTGTAAATTGACTGCTCTGAAATATATTTCCTACTGAAAGGATAAATGCTTAATTTTTTACCTTTAATTGTCAATTTCAGAGTAAAGTGTTGATATAAGTCACCTCCAAAAGTGGCACATGAGGCTTTTCAATGATAGAAGTGAAAGGGATTTCTACTTCGAGTGCTTTTCCACTGAGATGCATTTTATCACCCAGAGAGCTCATAGCAGGTCACTGCCGGATTAACCTATAACAATTTAGCCAGTTCTGAGGAACTAGATTTTAACATTGACAAGTAAAAGAAAGGTCAATATCAATCAGGAAAAGGTAAGTAAATGAGATAAAAAAAAAAGATAAATTTTTAAAAATTGAAGTATAGTTGATTTATAAAGTTGTGTTAACTTCATGCGTACAGCAAAGTGACTCAGTTTTATTTATACAAGTACATATATGGGCTTCTCTGGTAGCTTCGTTGGTAAAGAATCCGTCTGCACTGCAGGAGACCCTGGTTTGATTCCTGGGTTGGAAGATCCCCTGAAGAAGGGATAGGCTACCCACTCCAGTATTCTTCGGCTTCTCTGGTGACTCAGTTGGTAAAGAGTCTACCTGCAGTGCGAGAGACCTGAGTTCCATCCCTGGGTTGCGAAGTTCCCCTGAAGGAGGGCATGTTTACCCAGTCTAGTATTCTTGCCTGGAGAATCCTCATGGACAGAGGGATCTGGCGGGCTGTAGTCCATGGGGTCGCAAAAAGTTGGACACAACTGAGCGACTAAGCACAGCACATGAACATATATATGTGTGTGTGTGTGTGTGTGTGTGTGTGTTTACTTTTTTCACATTATTTTCCATTATAGACTACTATAAAATATTGAATATAGTTCCCTGTTTTATATGGTAGGTCCTTGTTTATCTGTTTTATATATAATAGTATGTATATGTTAAATCCAAAACTTCAATTTATCCCTCCCTCCAAAATTTTTAAAATTTTCTATGTCAGAGGACATACATTATCAACAGAGTGAAAATACAAATCACAGAATAGAAGAAAGTATCTGCTAGAGTTTAGTATCTAGACTATATAAAAACTCTTACAACTCAACAAGAAAAGAAACCCAAATAATTCAATTTGAAAATGGGCAAAGGTCCTGAATAGTCATTTCTCCAAAGAAAATATATAAATGGCCAATAAACTCATGGAAAGATGCTCAACTTTATGTGTCATTAGGGAAATGAAGGCAATGGCACCCCACTCCAGTACTCTTGCCTGGAAAATCCCATGGACGGAGGAGCCTGGTGGGCTACAGTCCATGGGGTTGCTAGGAGTCGGACACGACTGAGCGACTTCACTTTCACTTTTTACTTTCATGCACTGGAAAAGGAAATGGCAACCCACTCCAGTGTTCTTGCCTGGAGAATTCCAGGGACAGGGGAGCCTGGTGGGCTGCCGTCTCTGGGGTCGCACAGAGTCGGACACGACTGAAGCGACTTAGCAGCAGCAGCAGCAGCAGCAGCAGCAGCAGCAGCAGCAGCAGGGAAATGAAAATGGAAACTACAAGATACCACCTATACCCACTCAGATGGTTAGTAATTTTTTAAAACCATAACTATACTCTAATATAAAATAAAAGAACAGACAGTCACAAGTGTTGAGAAAAATGCAAAAAATTGGACGTTGGAACTCTCATACATTGCTCATAGGAATGTAAAATGGTGTAGTTGATGTGGAAAACAGTTTGGCAGTTCCTCAAAAAGTTAAACAGAGAATTTCTGTATGAGTCAGAAATGCCACTTCTAGGTATATACCCAAGAGCACTGAAAACATGTGTTCACACAAAAACTTGTACACAAACAGTTATAGAAGTGTTGTTCATAAACAGTCAAAAGGTTAAAACAGTACAAATGTCTGTCAGCTGATGAGTGGATAAAGAAAATGTGGTATATCACTACAATAGAATATTATTTGCTACAATATGGATAAGCCTTGAAATATTATATGAATTCAAAGAAGGCAAACATAAAACATCACAGATTTATTATTAACGTGAAATATTGATGTAGGCAAATTCATGGAGACAGAAGGTAGATTAGTGATTGCCAGAGAATGAGGAGAAGGGGCAATTGGGGACTTACTGCTGATGGGTACAAAGTTTCTTTTTAGGGTGATGGAAATGTTCTGAAATTAGACAGTGGTAATGGTTATTATGGACAGAGACTGGCAGGCTATAGTCCATGGGGTTGCAGAGAGTTGGACACGACTGACAACTGACAGTTGACTAAAATAATAGTTGTTACACAACAGAGAAAATATACCAAAACCTGCTGAACTGTATAAACTAGTGAATTTTATTTTATGTGAAGTATTTCTCAAATTTTTAAATGCTATAAGTAAAAAAAAAAAAGGTCAACGAGCTAAAGGTAAACAAGCTATCTGGAATATGAAACCATTATGTTGACTCTTAGTCACTTTAAGTGGTTCCAAAATGATATCAGATGATATTGCCCCAATGAGGCAAAAATGAATCTGTGATGATTTTTTTTCTGTTTCAGTTTATTGCAGCAGTAAAAATGAATCAGGTGTTATAAACAAGCAATAGAAGGACACTATATAAAAATTATGACGCTGCATGACCTATTAAATGATATATAATCATTTATATAAACTGTTTTTCTTTTTTTATATTTTATTTAATTTTTTTTTATCCTTTGGCTGCACCGCAGCATGTGGGATCTTAGCTCCCCAACCAGGGATCGAAGCTGCACCCTTCTACACTGAAAGTACTGAGTCTTTAACCACAGGACCTTGAGGAAAATTCCTATATAAACTGTTAATACAGATATATAAATATGAGTTTTAAACTGTATTGTATATAACAATATCATTTATAACTTCAAAAATGGTAGTCGTGTGGTCACGTCTAAGAATATAACATATTAAAAAAAGACCAATCTGTATCCATACAAGCTTAGCTTGTATGTACACAGAGTATCTCTAAAAGGATATAAGAGACCCTGATAACATTCTTTCCCTGGGGGTGGGGAACTGAAAGTCTTAGGTGAAGGGAGTCTTTTTATATAAACCTTTCAGTCCCTTCTTTTTTTTTAAATTTCTGTTTGGCTGTGCTGGTTCTTCATGCTTTGTGCTGCACAGGCTTTTTATCTAGTTGGGGAGAGTGGGGGCTACTCTTGATTGCAGGCTTCTCATTGTGGTGACTTCTCTTGTTATGGAGCACAGGCTCTAGGGTGCATGCAGACTTCAGTGGGTACGATTTCCAGGCTCCAGAGCACAGGCTCAATAGTTGTGGCACATGGGCTTAGTTGCTCCAGGGCATGTGGGATCTTCCTGGACTAGGGATCAAACCTGTATTTCCTGTGTTGGAAGACATATTATTATTATTATTTATTTTTTTTTTTTACCATTGAGCCACTAGGGAAGCCCTCAGTACCTTCTTAATTTTGAACCATATGAAATTGATTACTCAAAAAATATTTTAAACCACCAACATTATTTTTACAGAATAGTCAGATTATTCAACTTGTAGAATCTTTTCCATTTTTCAGAACTTTCTGTGATGACATTCTTGCTTTGATATTTCAACCTCAATGCACAATGGAATTTTGTCAGTGGCACTTCTGCACTGATGTGGAGCTTATGTCCTTACAGCTGCAGGAATAGCAAGGCCTGTTAATTTATTGACCCTGTCACCAACCTTCATTAGGCAATGGTGACATCAAAGAGAGCAACTTCAGAAGCAGAGAGATACCTTTGCAGAAAACAGAGAAAATTCATCTCATCTTTAAACACTTTAACAGGACCAACCTTGATATGTCAGCTGCTGATGGTATGATTTGACTGGTGCACAGAAGACCTTTCAGCTGAAATTTATCCCCATCTTTTCCACTGTGTCTTTTGGTGCTTATGGTTAATCATCTGTAAAACCTCCCTGTGTTTTAGCTCTCTTCTTTGAATATTTCCTGCACACTCTTTCTCTAGTTCAGTGATTTTCAAAATGTCCCCAGCTCCCTGGGGACATTTTGCAGTATCTGGAGATATTTTTGGCTGTCACACTGGAGGTGTGAAAGAAGAGAAATGAAAGGCAAGAGAGGAAGGGAAAAATACCCAGTTAAATGCAGAGTTTCACAGAATAGCAAGGAGATATAACATGGCTTTCTTAAATGAACAATACAAAGAAATAGAGGAAAACAACAGAATGGGAAAGACTAGACATCTCTTCAAGAAAACTGGAGATATCAAGGGAACATTTCATGTAAGGATGAGCACGATAAAGGCCAGAAATGGTAAGGACCTAACAGAAGCAGAAGAGATTAAGAAGAGGTGGCCAGAATACACATAAGAACTGTACCAAAAGGGTCTTGACCAGATAACAATGATGGTGTGGTCACTCACCTAGAGCCAGACATCCTGGAGTGTAAAGTCAAGTGGGTCTTAGGAAGCATTACTACAAACAAAGCTAGTAGAGGTGATGGAATTCCAGCTGAGCTCTATCAAATCCTAAAAGATGATGCTATTAAAGTACTGCACTCAGTATGCCAGCAAATTTAGGAAACTCAGTAGTGGCCTCAGGACTGGAAAAGGTCAGTTTTCATTCCAGTCCCAAAAGGGCAATGCAAAAGAATGTTTGAGGTATTGTTCAATTGCACTCATTTCACATGCTAGCAAGATTATGCTGAAAATCCTTCAAGCTCGGTTTCAGCAGTACATGAACCAAAACCTTCCAGATGTATAAACTGGATTTTTTAAAAAGCAGAGGAACCAGAGATCAAATTGCCAACATTTGCTGGGTCATAGAAAAAGCAAGGGAATTCCAGAAAAAAACATCTACTTCTGCTTCATTGACTACAATAAAGCCTTTGACTGTGTTCAGTTAAGTTCAGTTCAGTCGCTCAGTCACATCCGACTCTCTGCGACCCCATGAATCGCAGTACGCCAGGACTCCCTGTCCATAACCAAATCCCGGAGTTCACTCAGACTCACACCCATTGAGTCAGCGATGCCATCCAGCCATCTCATCCTCTGTCGTCCCCTTCTCCTCCTGCCCCCAATCCCTCCCAGCATCAGAGTCTTTTCCAATGAGTCAATTCTTTGCATGAGGTGGCCAAAGTACCGGAGCTTCAGCTTCAGCATCATTCCTTCCAAAGAAATCCAGGGCCGATCTCCTTCAGAATGGACTGGTTGGATCTCCTTGCAGTCCAAGGGACTCTCAAGAGTCTGTGTAGCTAACAAGAGACTGCTGAAAATGCTTAAAGAGATGAGAATACCAGACCACCTTACCTGTCTCCTGAGAAACCTGTAAGTAGGTCAAGAAGCAACAGTTAGAACCAGACATGGAACAACAAACTGGTTCAAAATTGGGAAAGGAGTACATCAAGGCTGTGTATTGTCACCCTGCTTACTTAACTTATATGCAGAGCACATCATGCGAAATGCCAGTCTGGGTCAATCACAAGCTGGAATCAAGGTTGCCAGTAGAAATACCAACAATCTCAGATATGCAGATGACATCACTCTAATGGCAGAAAGTGAGAAAGCGCTAAAGAGCCTTTTGATGGTGAAAGAGAAGAGTGAAAAAGCTGGCTTGAAGCAACATTCAAAAAACTAAGATCATGGCATCCAGTCCCATCACTTTATGACAAATACAAGGGGAAATAAGTGGAAGCAGGGACCGACTTTATTTTCTTGGGCTCCAAAATCACTGCGGACGGTGACTTACAGCTATGAAGTTAAATCCTTCTCTTCTTTCAAACCTCCAGTGTGACAACTAAAAATATCTCTAGATACTGCTTACTCCTTGAAAGGAAAGCTATGACAAGCCTAGACAGCATATTAAAAAGTGGAGACATCACTGTGCCAACAGAGATCCATATAGTCAAAGCTCTGGTTTTGCTAGTAGTTGTGTGCAGGTGTGAGAGTTACACCATAAAGAGGGCTGAGCACTGAAGATTTGACACTTTTGAACTGTGGTGTTGGAGAAGACTCTTGAGAGTCCCTTGGACTGCAAGGAAATCCAACCAGTCCATCCTAAAGGAAATCAGTCCTGGGTGTTCCTTGGAAGGACTGATGTTGAAGCAGAAACTCCAATACTTTGGCCACCTTATGCGAAGAGCTGACTCATTTGAAAAGACCCTGATGTTGGGAAAGATTGAAGGCAGGACGAGAAGGGGACGACAGAGGATGTGATGGTTGGATGGCATCACCAACTCAATGGACATGAGTTTGGGTAAACTCTGGGAGTTGGTGATGGACAGAAAGGCCTGATGTGCTGCGGTTCATGGGGTCGCAGAGTGTCAGACACGACTGAGCTACTGAACTGAACTGAACTGATCTGGCTTATTCCACACAGCATGATAACCTCAAGGTTTATTCATGTTGTTGCAAATTGCAATATTTCCTTCTTTTTAAAGCCTGAATAATATTCTGTTGTATATATCTATCATATCTTCTTTATCCATTTATTTGTCAGTGAATACTTAGATTGTTTTCATACCTCTACTACTGTGACTAGTGCTGCAATGACCATGGAATACATATCCAGAAGTGGNAGAATGGGAAAGACTAGACATCTCTTCAAGAAAACTGGAGATATCAAGGGAACATTTCATGTAAGGATGAGCACGATAAAGGCCAGAAATGGTAAGGACCTAACAGAAGCAGAAGAGATTAAGAAGAGGTGGCCAGAATACACATAAGAACTGTACCAAAAGGGTCTTGACCAGATAACAATGATGGTGTGGTCACTCACCTAGAGCCAGACATCCTGGAGTGTAAAGTCAAGTGGGTCTTAGGAAGCATTACTACAAACAAAGCTAGTAGAGGTGATGGAATTCCAGCTGAGCTCTATCAAATCCTAAAAGATGATGCTATTAAAGTACTGCACTCAGTATGCCAGCAAATTTAGGAAACTCAGTAGTGGCCTCAGGACTGGAAAAGGTCAGTTTTCATTCCAGTCCCAAAAGGGCAATGCAAAAGAATGTTTGAGGTATTGTTCAATTGCACTCATTTCACATGCTAGCAAGATTATGCTGAAAATCCTTCAAGCTCGGTTTCAGCAGTACATGAACCAAAACCTTCCAGATGTATAAACTGGATTTTTTAAAAAGCAGAGGAACCAGAGATCAAATTGCCAACATTTGCTGGGTCATAGAAAAAGCAAGGGAATTCCAGAAAAAAACATCTACTTCTGCTTCATTGACTACAATAAAGCCTTTGACTGTGTTCAGTTAAGTTCAGTTCAGTCGCTCAGTCACATCCGACTCTCTGCGACCCCATGAATCGCAGTACGCCAGGACTCCCTGTCCATAACCAAATCCCGGAGTTCACTCAGACTCACACCCATTGAGTCAGCGATGCCATCCAGCCATCTCATCCTCTGTTGTCCCCTTCTCCTCCTGCCCCCAATCCCTCCCAGCATCAGAGTCTTTTCCAATGAGTCAATTCTTTGCATGAGGTGGCCAAAGTACCGGAGCTTCAGCTTCAGCATCATTCCTTCCAAAGAAATCCAGGGCCGATCTCCTTCAGAATGGACTGGTTGGATCTCCTTGCAGTCCAAGGGACTCTCAAGAGTCTGTGTAGCTAACAAGAGACTGCTGAAAATGCTTAAAGAGATGAGAATACCAGACCACCTTACCTGTCTCCTGAGAAACCTGTAAGTAGGTCAAGAAGCAACAGTTAGAACCAGACATGGAACAACAAACTGGTTCAAAATTGGGAAAGGAGTACATCAAGGCTGTGTATTGTCACCCTGCTTACTTAACTTATATGCAGAGCACATCATGCGAAATGCCAGTCTGGGTCAATCACAAGCTGGAATCAAGGTTGCCAGTAGAAATACCAACAATCTCAGATATGCAGATGACATCACTCTAATGGCAGAAAGTGAGAAAGCGCTAAAGAGCCTTTTGATGGTGAAAGAGAAGAGTGAAAAAGCTGGCTTGAAGCAACATTCAAAAAACTAAGATCATGGCATCCAGTCCCATCACTTTATGACAAATACAAGGGGAAATAAGTGGAAGCAGGGACCGACTTTATTTTCTTGGGCTCCAAAATCACTGCGGACGGTGACTTACAGCTATGAAGTTAAATCCTTCTCTTCTTTCAAACCTCCAGTGTGACAACTAAAAATATCTCTAGATACTGCTTACTCCTTGAAAGGAAAGCTATGACAAGCCTAGACAGCATATTAAAAAGTGGAGACATCACTGTGCCAACAGAGATCCATATAGTCAAAGCTCTGGTTTTGCTAGTAGTTGTGTGCAGGTGTGAGAGTTACACCATAAAGAGGGCTGAGCACTGAAGATTTGACACTTTTGAACTGTGGTGTTGGAGAAGACTCTTGAGAGTCCCTTGGACTGCAAGGAAATCCAACCAGTCCATCCTAAAGGAAATCAGTCCTGGGTGTTCCTTGGAAGGACTGATGTTGAAGCAGAAACTCCAATACTTTGGCCACCTTATGCGAAGAGCTGACTCATTTGAAAAGACCCTGATGTTGGGAAAGATTGAAGGCAGGACGAGAAGGGGACGACAGAGGATGTGATGGTTGGATGGCATCACCAACTCAATGGACATGAGTTTGGGTAAACTCTGGGAGTTGGTGATGGACAGAAAGGCCTGATGTGCTGCGGTTCATGGGGTCGCAGAGTGTCAGACACGACTGAGCTACTGAACTGAACTGAACTGATCTGGCTTATTCCACACAGCATGATAACCTCAAGGTTTATTCATGTTGTTGCAAATTGCAATATTTCCTTCTTTTTAAAGCCTGAATAATATTCTGTTGTATATATCTATCATATCTTCTTTATCCATTTATTTGTCAGTGAATACTTAGATTGTTTTCATACCTCTACTACTGTGACTAGTGCTGCAATGACCATGGAATACATATCCAGAAGTGGAATTGCTAAATTGTAAGATAGTCAAATTTTAATTTTTTGAGGAAACTCCGTATTGTGTTCTGTAGTGGCTGTACCAGTTTATATCACCAGTAGTGTATCAGGATTCCTTTATTGTACACCCTCGCCAAAATTTATTTCTTGCCTTTTGATAATAGCTACCCTTACATCTGTGAGGTGATGTCTTTTTCCAGTTTTGATTATTTCTCTGATGATTAGTAATATTTAGCATCTCTTCATGTACTTCTTGGCCATTTGTAAGTTTTCTTTTGAAAGAATGTCTGTCCGGGTCCTTTACCCATTTTTAAATTGAGCTATGTGTGTTTTTTTTCTGCTCTGAATTCCTTGTATATTGTGGATATTAATCCCTTATCGGATACATGCTTTGCATTTTTTTCCCGTTACCTAGGTGCCTTTTCATTCTATTGATGATTTCTTTCGCTGTGCAGAAGCTTTGCTATCATTTTGCTGAATCAATTTTTGTTAAGTAGAGTCCCAGGGTGACATATGGTTCAATAAATGACCACAAGAGAGAGAGACAGAGAAGTTTATTATTCAGGTTCTGGAGAAAGTACATAGCGAAATACCTCACAGGGCCATAAGAAGAGACCAAGGCAGGGGGTGGGCAGAGAGAATGACAGGACCTGAGGTATATGCCTTCATTAGGGTCCAAAGGGGGTGTGATTTATGGTTCCCAGATTAAGGCTGATTGGTCAAACAAAAATGAGTAGAATTTTGATAAACTTTATTGGGGGGTGTTTATCCACAGTGGAATGCCTTGGGAGTCAGGGGAAACTGCCATAGGGCTATTGGAGGAGTTTACTTACATATCAGGAGTTTACTTTTGTTTGTGACTTCATGGGTTGTTGGGGGTTCCCAGGTGGTGCTAGTGGTAAAGAATCCGCCTGCCAATGCAGGAGATGTAAGAGATGTGGGTTCGATCCCTGGGTCGGGAAGATCTCCTGAGGAGGAAATGGTACGCCACTCCAGTATTCTTTCTTGGAGCATACATGGACAGAGGAGCCTGGTGATCTACAGTCCACGGTGTCACAAAGTCACCCATGACTGAGTATCTGAGTCACATGACTTGTTTTCCAGGGCATGCACCTGAACGATGGGCTTGTGTCAGTTTGAAGCACCTGCACGTCATTTGGCCAAACAAAATATAAGCCAAAGCAGCAATACTATGGAGTTGTTGTTTAGTTACTAAGCCATATCCAACTCTTTTACGACCCCATGGACTGTAGCCTTCCAGGCTCCTCTGTCCACGGGATTTCCCAGGCAAAAATACTTAAGTGGGTTATCATTCCCTTCTCCAGAGAATCTTTCTGACCCAGGGATCAAACCTGCATCTCCTGCATTGCAGGCGGATTCTTCACCAGTAAGCCACCAGGGAAGCCCAGTTCCATGGAGTAGCCCAGCTAAACTCTCAATGATCCATCCTGTGATGCCTCAACATCAGGAATACAATTACCTGTGTAGCAGATATGTTAAAGGACATAGAAATTGTTTTCAGAGCCATCAAAAAGCACATTTAACCAGGCAAATAATGATGAAATCTATGATGAATACTGGAGTGGGTAGCCTTTCCCTTCTCCAGGGGATCTTCCCAACCCAGGGATTGAATCCAGGTTTTTCCCATTGCAGGTGGAATGTTTACCAGCTGAGCCACCAGGGAAGGCCTTCCCTGGTGGCTGAGATGGTAAAGTGTCTGCCTGCAATGTGGACGAGGAAGAAGAGAGAAGGAAATGCCAACCCACTCCAGTATTCTTGCCTGGAAAATTCCATGGACAGGGGAGCCTTGTAGGCTACAGTCCATGGGGTTGCAAAAAGTCAGACATGACTGAATGACTTCACTCACTCACTATGACGAATAGACGTGCTACCATTTGAAATCCAGTCTAGCCACTGTGCTCAGGTGAATAGAGAGAGCCATGAGTACAAATTAAGAACCTCAAGGAGTGTGGGGATTTGTATTTTAATTATATTATGCATGATCTGTAAACCTTGACATAACTTGTGGAGGTTGGTCTGTCCCTATCCGGACCTGTTAATGTACCTGCAATATCCAACCAGTCCATTCTGAAGGAGATGGGCCTTGGGATTTCTTTGGAAGGAATGATGCTGAAGCTGAAGCTCCAGTACTTTGGCCACCTCATGCGAAGAGTTGACTCATTGGAAAAGATTCTGATGCTGGGAGGGATTGGGGACAGGAGGAGAAGGGGACGACAGAGGATGAGATGGCTGGATGGCATCACTGACTCGATGGGCGTGAGTCTGAATGAACTCCGGGGGTTGGTTATGGACAGGGAGGCCTGGTGTGCTGCGATTCGTGGAGTTGCAAAGAGTCGGACACGACTGAGTGACTGAACTGAACTGAACTGAACTGAGCTGAGCTGAACTGTGAAGAACAGACGCCGCCCTGTTCTGCCAATAGGAAATCTACCACTAGACAATTATCCATCATCTTTTGTGCTGGTGAGTCATGCTGTTGTTGCATCAGACGCAGAGTATGGTGTAGTGTCTGCCTGTGGTTGGTTAGGATGGGTGCTAATTCCTGGGTGGTTTTTAATATATTTGATCTTGTTGGGCTGGGGCAGAAGCACCTGTTCCTGTGGCTGGTGATAGCCAGGCCCAACAGGGTAGAGAAAAGAATGGCTTTCTTGGTATATGTGAGCAGACAATTCTCTAGCAGAAAAATGCCAAGAGGGGAAAAAGTAGCTAGAATATAAAAGGTGATAGTGTTGCAGTAACAATAGCCATGCAGATTGCTTGCAAATGGAGCAGACTCAAATGGACTTGATACTTAGACAGTTAGCTACCTTCTAATTTTGATCTACAATAAAGTTTGCACAAGCTACTATTTATCACTAAGAGGCAGTGAGTATACACTGCTGAGATCCAGCCTGTTGGGTTCCAGGAGAGTTGATAGAAAATATCATCGTGGAGGGATAATTATTCTGATACTTATCCACAGGGTACCCTGTTTGGAGTCTAGATTAGGGGTTTGGTTTAGCCTAAATGAGGCTTGTGGTGTTTTGGAGGGAATTAGCCCAAGGGGCTGATCAGTAGGAAAAACCACAGGATAGATGGGTCTACACGGGGCTGTAGGTGTGACTTGTGTGGTGACAAGCCCAACTACATTTTCCTTACAAGGTCTGGGCTGCTCTCCTGAAGATTTGTATGGATATAGTTTTTTTTTTTTTAATTTATGAATATAGTTGTATCAGACCCAGCCCACTTGTTTGTTGTGTGGGCAGGGTTGTGGCACTCGGTGTGGAGGGGCTTATGGCTGTTATGTGGAAGGGAGTGGAGACAGCAGTTTTGACTGTGAAGTGGGTGCTGGTGGTCATAGTGGGAATAACAAGAGAAATTGGATCTGTCATGGATACATCGTGTGGAAAGCAAGGGCTATAATCTAGTATAGTGGTGAACATAGCCACAACTAGCTGTGGGATGTGAGCAGGTCAAAGTACCTTATTGTGTCCAAGTGCCTTATTGTGGCTAATGTGGTTTAGAATACAGAGTTTGGCTTACCACAGAGGTGAAGCAATGTCTAGTGCTGCCGGGGGACTTACAGTTCTGCAAGCATTCTGACACAGAGGCAAGGTTTAGGAGGCCAGCAATTAGCTGTTTTGGAAAAATAGTATTGAATGAGTTCCTCTGGGTTCATCAACTAAAAACATTTTTTGCAACTCAGCCTGGAGGTTAACAGTCATCATAGTCTTTTCCCTCCTGGTATGGAAGTGATCTGGGAGGGACAGTCAGTGTCTAGTGGGGTTGGAGTACATTGCTTTCTTTGACTTTCAACTTTCTCTTGGACTGTGGCATCACCATCTGAGATGCAGCTGTCTCCAGAGGTGAGTTCTTGGGCTGGGGCCATGTTGTCAGAGGGGTTGATGTGCTTGGGGTGGGCAAAGGCCAGTTCAAGGGAGGATCACTTTGTGAGGTAGAGATCCAGGAAGGGCAGGAGTGGCTGGCTGGGGGTAAATTCTGAGTATATATGCTAGAGGCCTGCCTCTGGATGGAACTGCAAGGATGGACTCTACTGCTGGTTGAGAGGATCTCCGTCGGGGGGCCCACTGCAAAACAGTGTGTGATCTCCATGACTGAGTTTGGCGGGATCGCCATCCACAATTTATACATATTCTGGGCATATTGATAGGCTAACTGTAAGGACATTTTGTGGATAGCAGCTTTACCATCCAGATATCACCCCATTAAAACTACTAGTAAATTCAAATTTGCCAGCCAGATAAGTTGATTTGGCTACATTGGGAGGGCCATTCTGCCTGGGATATAAAATTTGCGGCATGGAGGGAGTGACTAAATTTAAACAAGGAGGGAGTGACGAAATAAAGTACTGCTTCCGTTGGTACCATATAAGGTAGAGGAAGGTGAGCTCTGGGTCAGAATCCATACCTGGTTGTTTACTCACTTGTTGTTCAGTTGCTAAGTGGTATCCAACTCTTTGTGACCCTATGGACTGCAGCATGCCAGGTTTTTCTGTCCTTCACTATCTCCTGGAGTTTATCAAACTCATGTCCGTTGAGTCAGTGATGACATCCAACCATTTCATACTCTGTTGCCCCCTTCCCTTCCTGCCCTCAGTCTTTCCCAGCATCAGGGTCTTTTCCAGTTACTCAGCTCTTCATATTAGGTGGTCAAAGTATTGGAGCTTCAACTTCAGCATCAATCCTTCCAACGTTCAGTGTTGATGTCCTTTAGGACTGACTGGTTTGATCTCCTTGCAGTCCAAGAGACCTTCAAGAGTCTTCTCCAATACCACAATTTGAAAGCATCAGTTCTTCAGCACTCAGCCTTCTTTATGGTCCAGTTCTCACATTCATACATGACTACTGGGGAAAACATAGCTTTGACTATATAGACCTTTGTCAACAAAGTGATGTCGCTATTTTCAATACACTGTCTAGATTTGTCATAGCTTTCCTTCCAAGGAGCAAATGTCTTTTAATTTCATGGCTGCAGTCACCATCCACAGTGATTTTGGAGCCCAAGCAAATAAAATCTGTTACTGTTTCCACTTTCCCCCCATCTATTTGCTGTGAAGTAATTAGACCAGGTGCTATGATATTAGTTTTTGAATGTTGAATTTTAAGCCAGCTTTTTCACTCTCCTCTTTTACCTTCATCAAGAGACTCTTTAGTTCCTCTGCTTTCTGCCATAAGGGTGGTGTCATCTGCATATCTGAGGTTGTTGATATTTCTCCTGACAACCTTGATTCCAGCTTGTGATTCATCCAACCTGGAATTTTGCATGATGTACTCTGCATATAAGTTGTAGACCTTTTTTAACAGGGCCTGCCAGCATTTGGCACTCAGTCATCCTGTGATGCAGTTGTATACCTAACTGGTTTTGCCTCAGCACATCTCCTGAGACAGTTAGGACCGAGGGGTATACTTGGTTACTATACTGTGACACAGGCTATGGGCACTAAGAGTAACAGCCATAACAAAGGAGAGCATTTGCATCTGACTGGTTTGCAGGGGCTGCTTCTGGTGAGCAATCTGGATACTGACCAAAGGCTGACTGTACTTGTTTTGGAGTAAGAGTTGTTTGCCCTTTCCTTTAATGTGGGATAGGGACCTGCCCTAAATGAACTGACAGCACAGTAGATTCCAGGGTTTCTGTTTGGATTTCATTTCCAAATGTGACTGGCATCCACTAGGTGGAGAGCCTCTGTTCCTGTCTCTGAGGTCCATGCAGTTTTGCTAGTGGGTCCTGTAGTTATAATTTCAATCTTCTGCAAAGTTTTTGCTGAATTTGGTTTAGGTTAATCAGCCTTTAAAACTCGAATAGTGAGACAAAGACTCTAGCCCTAGCTCCCAAGCTGATACCAGACTATTGTCTGGGCCAACAAAATCTGTATAATCATGATCTGCACACCATTTGGTAGGAATTTGTCCTCTTGGGTAAAACTGCCAAGTTTTACCCTCAGTTGGGTAAAATCTGCCCTCAGTTGGGTTACCAGCACGTGAAAGATGGTGAGATGATAGAAGCATTAAAATGGTAAAGTGAAAGTGAGAGTCACTCAGTCATGTCCGACTCTTTGTGACCGCTTGGACTGTAGCCTGCCAGGCTCCTCTGTCCATAGAATTCTCCAGGGCAGAATACTGGAGTGGGTAGCTATTCCCTTCTCCAGGGGATCTTTCCGACTTAGGGATCAAACCCAGGCCTCCTGTATTGCAGGCAGATTCTTTAAAATGGTAAGGGGAGCATTCATCTGGTGAACATGTGTGAACGGTATCCTCTCTGATGCAAAGGTGAGGGGTTCCCTCTGAGTACTAGGAAGGGAGTCTTTGAAGAAGACTGGTGGTTGATGTCAAGCTCTTGGAGACTTGGGGGCTGGGACTTAGGTAGTATTAGAGTCTGGGGTAAAATTTTTGGCCATTTGGGCACCATTTGTTGTTATGAAGCTTGAGAACCATGTCTTTGAGTAGGTCATGTGTCTTGCAGTAAGTGCAGCCTTCTGGGGCTGGTAAATCAGGTGGAAATTCCCCAAGGTTCTATGTTCTAGAGTCCAGAACTGAACAACTTGGGAGATGATATGGATACCTTGATCTGAATTTATGGATGTTTGGTGGGCCACAGGGGATGAGCACATACCTGGTTACAAAGATTACATGATAGGAATCTACCAGTAGGTGTCCAGGAAGGTATAGGTGATGGCGGTTCTGTACTCATGATTCCAGCAGAGAACAGCAGCAACCTGATGAAATCGATTTGATTTTGTCAGTAAGGTCTGTCATCCAGGGGTTTGTGTCCCCATGTGAGAGCCTTCCAAAGTTTTGTTTGGGAGAAAAGAAGGCTATTATCAACCACCACTTTGGCTTTTGAACTGTGGTATTAGAGAAGACACTTCAGAGTCCCTTGGACAGCAAGGAGATCCAACCAGTCCATCCTAAAGGAGATCAGTCCTGAATATTCATTGGAAGGACCTTTGCTGAAGCTGAAACTTCAATAATTTGGTCACCTGATGTGAAGAACTGACTCACTGGAAAAGACCCTGATGCTGGGAAAGATTGAGGGTGGGAGAAGAAGGGTATGACAGAGGATGAGATGGTTGGATGGCATCACCTACTCAATGGACATGAGCCTGAGTAAACTCTGGGAGTTGGTGATGGACAGGGAGGCCTGGCATGCTGCGGTCTATAGGGTCATAGAGTCAGACATGACTGAGCAACTGAACTTGGCTGGAATTGGGGTGAGGGGTTTAAACTGTGTGGATCTACTTAAGCATGGATTTTCTTCAGTTGATACAGTACTACACCACCCATGGTTGTTTGAAGTCACAGATGTGGAGGGCTGACTGTAAATTTATAGGTGGATTTTTGACTCTGTGGGGGTCAGCACCCCAGCTCCTGTATTGTTCAAGGATCAGCTGTATATGGCCCGTCAGTGAGTGCTGTTACTCCCCTAAGGCCTGATGGAATACAGACTCACTCTGCCAGTGGATATGACATCTTTGGAGCAATTCTTGTGTCTGGGACAGTGCCTGGTATTTGGGCAAATGGCTTATTGAGGGCCTTGGAACAGGTGTGTAATTTGGATAGAGAGTTGGCAGTATTGTTATAATTTGCTTCTTGTTTGCTAACTTGTGTAGGCAGAGACATGAGTGATCATAGCATGGTCATCTCTTTCTGAGTGGAGGCACCCAGACAGGCTTTCCCTGAATCAAGAAATTACCCCTTTGCTATTGTCCAGACCAGGCAGTGAGCCTGTTGAATACTGCCTTGGGAGTCTCATTATCACAGCATATTGTAGAGTCAGGCATACAGTCACCAACTCCACCAGGCGGGCTGAGCCACTTCTGGACTAGGGAGGTGCCACTAGGAGGATGACAGGCTGTGACCTTTTAGTGGGCTGTGTTGTATACGGTGGTGGTGCTGCCATCAGTGAAAATCACCCTCTCCCTTTCCATGTCAGATAGTTCTATCCCAAGGGGCTCCCCAGAGTGTTAGAGAGGCTGGCAGTGAGGCTGCCACTAGTTGCACCTCAGTGTCAGCGGGCAAGGGGCTGAGCCTTCGGGAAGCCACGGTCTCCTGTACTTTGGAAATGTCCTGGACATCAGGTTTAACTCTTCCCTGAAGGTTCCATTCCATTTTAACAGGGAGGCTTCAGTGGCCATGCTGAGCTGCCTTTGTGTTGAATTTCCAACCCAAGGCAGCATGGGGACTTGCATGTAAAGCTGTGAGATTATTAATGCTACTATCTCTAAAAGGGCCCAGTAGACTCCCACAATGAGTGTTTATGTAACCAGATGCAGTCTGGGCAGATGTTTGGTCCAGAACTCCATGGACAGGTACATAGAGCTATACTCAGTCCAGAGACTCTGTGAGGTATTCATAGTGGTTTGACTTGGCGGTCTGAGCCTGGAGGGACTGAGGGCAGGGCCTTCTGCATGCCATGTTAGACCAGCCAATATGCAGTTTGTTGAGGTTCTCCTCAGTTGAAAAAAGCTAGTTTTCATGAAACAGCATGAAGTAAGTAGAGTGGATAAGTGTGGAATGTGTTGTCTCCCAAAGGTAAAGAGAACCCGTATGTGCTCTGCCTGCTGTAAGCAGTGGGAGGCTTGATTGTGAGAAGTTGATGTTTTACAGTCAGAGGAATATTTTGGCCCTTAGCTGACCATATTATGTCAAGAAACTTGACCTGAAGTGGTCAGTTCTTGGATTTTATGCGGGGCAAGGGCCCATCTTCTCTGTTGTAAGTGTTGCGTTACTAGGTATGTCTCCCGAGATGGCATCCTCAGAGGGCCCCTCTAGTAGAATATCGTCTGCAGTGGTCTCCGCTCTTTTTGGCACCAAGTACGGATTTCATGGAAGACAGTTTTTCCGTGGACCAGGGGTGGTGAGCGGATGGTTTCAGAATGATTCAGGCACATTACGTTTATTGTGCACTGTGTTTCTAATCTAATGCCACCGCAGATCTGACAGGAGGTACTGGTCTGCAGCCTGGAGTTTAGGGACCTCTGATCTGTAGGATGTCAGGGCAGCAGTGGGTTGGTTTGAGGGAATGTAGATCTTGTCTGGATAGGCTACATATGGTGGCAAGGTTATTCAGATAATCCATGGGCAGCTGAGTAAATGTCTATCAGGGGCCCTGATCGAAAGCAAACTGAGGCTGCGGGACCAGGTAAAATATGTTGGTTAAGTCTAAGATAGCAAAGGAGAGACCCTGAGTCCTTTGGCTGTCTTATCATCACTGTAATATTGGCAGTGAAACCTTAGTGGCAGGAGTCTGTGCCTTTAAGTTTTGATAGTCAATTGTTAATCTCCTTTCATTGGTGGCCAGTTTTAACACTGGCCAGATATGGTTGTTTATCAAAAGGTGAGAAGGTGGGCCTAGTGACCCCATGCATGTGTGCTAAACTGCTTCAGTTGTGTCCATCTCTGTGTGACGCTATAGTCTGTAGCTTACCAGGCTCCTCTGTCTATGGGATTCTCCAGGCAAGAATACTGGTGTCGGTTACCATCCCTCCTCCAGGGGATCTTCCCGACTCAGGCACTGAACCTACGTCTCTTATGTCTCCTGCATTGGCAGGAGGGTTCTTTACTACTGGCACCATGACCCCAGGGTCAAGCATGTTTCTAATGATGAGCCAAAGGTCCTCTGCACCTTGCTTCAGCCTGTATTGTAGTGTATCAACAATTTTCACTGGTGGAGACAGCTAGATAAGTCCCCATTTGGCAGCTCCCATGACAAGTCTTCCCCAGGTCGGGAAGATCCCCTGGAGAAGGAAATGGCAACCCACTCCAGTACTCTTGCCTAGAAAATTCCATGGATGGAGGAACCTGGTGGGCTACAGTCCAGGGGATCGCAAAGAGCTGGACACGACTGAGTGACTTCACTTCACTTTTATGACAAAGGCCAGCAGTTTGTGTTTAATCCTCCAGGTGAATCCCTGAGTGAGGACATCCATACCTGTAATAGGAAAAGAGAGAGCCAAGGTGACAGCCACCTGCAGCTGTTTGAGAAATATGGTGCCAACAGACACATCTAGCTTAATTTGTATTCTTTATAGTTTTACCTGCTATGCGTTATAGGCTGTATGAAGTTCACTTGGGAAATTTAGAAGGGTTACCCAGAGTTGCTGTGGTTTAGACTCCTCTATTAGTCAGAAACATTTAGAGTAGACCATTAGATCCTGTGCTACCATGCGCCAGAGGTGACCCCGGGATGTCCCAGAGGGTCAGAGGATGAAGCCTGAGAGCATCGCAGTGTGCAGAGACAGAGGGACTTGGCCCCAGCAGCACTTGCCTTTGCAAGGAGTCCTGACCTGCCCTGCAGTGGTGCCCCTGTGGGCCATCCACAAACATGGGGGTCCATGAAGGCGAGTCTCCTCCTCTTCCTGCTAAGGTCACTGCCCCACACTTTGAGGAGCTCACACTTGACATGGAATCGCCGTCAATACAATGCGACCTTGTGAAAATCGTAACCAATTCTCCTGACAGCAGTGGTGTCTTGTGTGTACAGTCAGTAATTATTCCCCCAATCTAATACCCACTGGGGAAATTTACCCGCTGTGGGGCATTAACAGGAGGAAAACACATCTGATGCACTTTAAACCAGCTCCAGTGAGTAATGCTGTGAGGTTTGGGAAGACTCTCGTTGCTTCTTTTGGAGTTTACACCGGGATGGGAAGCAGCGGTACACTCCACCTAGGCAGTAGGCTGAAGCAGGAAGGAGCAGAAGTCATATGGCCTCCCAAGGCCCTGTGAGTAGTAAACTTCTCCGCCTCAGTTTTTCTTTTGTTGAACCACAGCTCACAAGGGCTCTTCTTAACAAATGCTGATTTAAGAAAACCGTAACAACTGGCATCACGGACAGGATGGTAGAGCTGTGCTCACAATTGACCACAGAGAGTGTCTTTTGCTGCAGTGCAGACGACTGGCTCTCCCAAGTGGGACATTCTATCTGGGAGGGGTCCATGTCTGCAGGTCTTTGTTTTCTGCTTCTTTGCAGAAATGGAGTTGTGGTTTAAGTTCAATGTTTCCTTTTTGGTTTTGTGGAAGGTGGAGTATTGAAGTGAAGTGAAGTCACTCAGTTGTGTCCAGCTCTTGGCGATCCCACGGACTGTAGCCCCCCAGGCTCCTCCATCCATGGGATTTTCCAGGCAATACTGAAGTGGGTTCCCTTTTCCTTCTTCAGGGAGTATTGAAAGTGAAAGTGAAGTTGCTCAGTTGTGTCCGACTCCGTGATCCCATGGACAGTAACCTATCAGGCTCTGTGGTCCATGGCATTCTCCAGGCAAGAATACTGGAGTGGGCTGCCATTTCCTTCTCCAGGGGATCTTCCCAACCCAGGGATCGAATCCGGGTCTCCTGCATTGCAGAAAGACGGTTTAACCGTCTCAACCACTAGGGAAGCCTCCTACTATTATTGATGTCTGTCTCACCCTTCAGGTCTGTTAATGTTTGTTTTATATATTTAGGTGCTCTGATGTTGGAGGCATAAATATTTTCAATTGTTTCCTTTTGAGGGATCAACCCCTATTATTGTACAATGGTCTTATTCAGCTCTTCTTTTAGTTTTTGATTTAAAGTCTGTTTTAAATTTTAGCTACCCCTGTTTGCTTTTGATTTCCATTTGCATGGAATAAATGCCTTTTCCCACCCCTTCGCTCTCATTCTATGTGTCCAATCAGCCTGTCCTGAGCTCCTGGTTGCTTCTCAAACCTTTGTGATTGTCCAAGCTGCCATTTTTGTTCCTAGTGGTTACCGGTATTTGAGGGTGTATCAAGACCTGACAGTGTCCCAGAGAGAAGGATCACAGTTAACTCCTGGATGCAGGCTAATTAGCAGCTGGACCCCCAGGCAGCAGCTATGAAAGGACAGAGTTAAACCCCTTCCAAGAAGAAACTGGGAGGTAGGCATTTTTTCCTGTTCTCCCTGTGCTGAATCCAGGTGTATCGTGGCAGGGGGGTGGTGACGGCAGGGAGGAGTCTCCTGCACCTGCTTAAAAACGGCTTCTGTGTCTGCTGTAGTCTGTGGCGCTTTGAATGCAAGTTCCTTGGACCATCAGAGCTAAGTCACTTGGGGCCTATCCGCCTTGTAGAAGCCTTAAAAGTTGGGGCACTACACAGTGTGATCCAAAGTCTTTGCTCCTCAGGGAGGACCAGTCTTAATGAAATGGAACTGGGGATTCCGTCCCAGTGGTGTGGTGCTGTGCCAGGGTAGGGACTTCTGGTGAGGGTGTGTCTCAGCTTTCCCTTTCCATTTTGATGTGCGCATTTTCTCAGGGTCTGATGTGCAGGTGTTGCTCAGCTAGTTTCTGGATTTCTCTCAGAGGGAGTTGCTCTGTGCGGAGGCGTGTGTCAGGTGTATCCACAGGAGGAGCGAAGTTCAGCAGCCTCTTGGGTCACCATCTTGCCCCTGCTTCCTCTTTTCTTTTGAAAGTCAAAACTTTTCCTTCTTAAACTCACTTTCTCCCTGTGTCCTAGGAAAATGAGAGTTTTTCATAAGCTCCCATTATCCCATCTGCTCACCTTTCATACCTGCTATGATTCTTCCCTTCTGTTACTAAGAAGGAATCATCTGTACTTTTAAGTAGGGCCAACTCAGACAGCAGCGGGGCACTGGAGGCTGCTCACATAGGCTTACTAGGGCTGGTTGTTAACATTTCTGGGATATTGTGAGCTGGTCCTATTATGGAAATCAGCAAATGCTACAAATTGGTGTTCTTCTCCTGCTTGCCAGGTATGGAAGCATGAACTCCTTGTCTACTTAAGCAATATAAATGATGTTATTTTTCACATTTAAAATTTTTGTAAAATTTGTCTTTTATAGTATTCGTTGTTGTTGTTCAGTCAGTAAGTCGTGTCTGACTCTCTGTGACCCCGTGGACTGCAGCACGCCAGACTTCCCTGTCCTTCACTATCTCCTGGAGTTTGCTCAGATTCATGTCGATTGAGTTGACTATGCTATCTAACCATCTAATCCTCTGCCACCACCTTCTTCCTTTTGCCTTCAATCTATGTTTTCTGATAAAATGTTTCCCTCTACAATTATTATGTTTACGAGATGCATTCAGGTTGATATGCGTAACATTAGTTCATTAATTTTTATTGTTCTGCTCCATCCACAAGGATATGAGAGCCACAAAGGCACAGATTTTCATCGGTTTTATTCTCTGCTATATTCCTAGAACCTGAAACAATGGCTGGTACAAAGCAGGCTTGGTGCATATTTATCTGATGGAATGAGTGGGGTCTGCCTGAAATTCTGCCTCTGCTGTTCTCTGAGTTAACATGTTGCTCAGCTATTTGAGAGCTTAGTAAATCTTCATATACTGACTCACTTGAATTTTCAAATCTTATCAAAGAATTCATTTTGCATATCCTTTACCACCAGAAGAGGGCAGGCTTAGAGCAAAGAATAGGTAAGAGAGGGTCGTCATAAACGTGGGACCCGAACTGCTCTGGAGTGTCAAAGCCACCAGGTGGCAGTATGAGCATGTTGGAAAACCAAGGTCAGGGATTTGGGATACTGGGGTCTATGAATGCAGTTGGGTGCACCAAACACACACACATTTCCCTTTTTTTTCTTTTGGTCAACTCATCTTTTATTAACATTAGCCTTCTGAAGCTTTATATAAGTTGTTGCTTTATATTTTCTCTTACATTCAACAATACTAATTTTGAAACATTGGAACAGAACAATGCAGATTAAAAAAATTTTTTTTTCATTGAGATAAAATTCACATAACATAAAGACAGGATTTAAATTATTTAAAGTGCAGTTTCAGTGAGTTTTAGGATACTTACAAAGTTATGCAACCATCATTACTATCTAATTTCAAAATATTTATATCATCCTCCAAAGAAACTATCCTGTACTTATTAAGTAGTCATTTCCCATTCTCCCCTCCCTTCATTCTCTGACAACCATTAATCTACTCTCTGTCTCTATGGAGTTACCTATCTTGGGCATTTCCTATAAATGGGATTGTTCAATATACAGCACAAGTTTTTAATGGTAAGATTTATCTCTAAAGTCAAAATAAGGCTAGGTTCCCATAAAAAAGAATGAAATAATGTCATTTGCAGCAACATGGATGGACCTGGAGATAGTCATACTGAGTGAAGTAAGTCAGATAGAGAAAGACAAGTACCATGTCGCTTATATGTGAAATCTTTAAAAAAAAAAAGAGTACAAATAAACATATTTATAAAACAGAAATAGAACCACAGATATAGAAAGCAAACATAATTATAAAGAGGGGAAAGGATGAGGAGGTATAAACTGGGAGATTGAAATTGACATACACACGCTGCTGCTGCTGCTAAGTCGCTTCAGTCGTGTCTGACTCTGTGCGACCCCACGGACTGCAGCCCACCAGGCTCCTCCATCCATGGGATTGTCCAGGCAAGAGCACTGGAGTGGGGTGCCAGTGCCTTCTCCATATACACACTGCTGCTGCTGCTGCTGCTAAGTCACTTCAGTCATGTCTGACTCTGTGCGACCCCAGAGACAGCAGTCCACCAGGCTCCACCGTCCCTGGGATTCTCCAGGTAAGAACACTGGAGTGGGTTGCCATTTCCTTCTCCAATGCATGAAAGTAAAAAGTCAAAGTAAAGTTGTTCAGTTGTGTCCAACTCTCTGCGACCCCATGGACTACAGCCCACCAGGCTCCCCCGTCCATGGGATTCTCCAGGCAAGAGTGCTGGAGTGGGTTGCCAAACACTACTACATATGAAATAGATAACTAATTTCTAAATAGATAAGTAACCTACTACATAGCACAGGGAAATCTTTCCAATACTCTAATGACTGATATAGGAAAAGAATCTAAAAGAGTGGATATATGTATATGTAGATGTCCCAGCTGGCACTAGTGGTAAAGAACTCACCTGCCAGTACATGAGACGTAAGAGACACAGATTCAGTTCCAGGGTTGGGAAGATCCCCTGGAGAGGGGCATGGCAACCCACTGCAGTATTCTTGCCTGGAGAATCCCATGCACAGAGAAGCCTGGTGGGCTATGGTCCATGGCGTTACAAAGAATAGGACACAACTGAAGCGACTTAGCAAGCATGTAACGCACATGTATATGTATAACCGATTCATTTTGCCCTACGCCTGAAACTAACACAATGTTGTGAATCAACTATACTCCAATAAAATTAAGGGTATGTTCCATCTAAAATATCCAAGCTATATCCAGGATAAAAAAAAATGTACAGTTGTGGAACAATTAGTAACTCCAACTTGCCTTAATACTTCGTAACAAGAGTGTTAAGAACTACCCAGATTGGGGTTGCCTGCCCTCTTGGGGATGAACACATCTCTTGACTGCCATGAGATTCTCTAGTATTAGTTGATTGCCATGAGACAGAGACTAAAGGATGAAAGCAGCAAAGACTAATTAGCGGGGTCCATATCCCTTTAATTTCCCAGCAAATAAAAAACAAACCAATATCTAGACATTGTCCATCAAGTACTTCGATTCCTGCTGAAGACAGAATTCTTCCCTAGTTTCCAAGACTCTGGGCCTGGAACTGGCTGTAAGTGGTCCCTGATGGGTTTTGCCTGCAGCCCACAGCCCACAGCCTGGGTACCTATGGGAACAGATGAGCTATTAACAGTCAAAGTTGAAGGGAGTGGAGAGAGGAATTTGTCTTCCTTGTGTAACTTTCCCAAGGGTAGAATTTTAAGTTCATGGTAACATTCAAACATATAACTTTCTTCATCTTATTTGGGGTACGCAGAATATAGATTCTGTCAATATATTTTTACAGGCAATGATATCAAGAATGGAAGCAAATAAAATTTCTTACTCAAGGGGATGTATAAGCAAGGGGGTTAGAGATGCTTCAGATTCTCTCACAATACAGAATAGCAGTTCTTCAGTTTGGAAAGGGCACAGGTCGTCACTGGCTATTAGTCACCCTGCTGCCCATGAAAAAAAAGATCATTGCAGGGAATTCCTCGTGGTCTGAGGGTTAGGTCTCCAAACTCTCACTGCTGTGGGCCTGGGTTCGATTGCTGGTCTAAACTAAAATTCCACAAGTTGCGTGGTGCAGCCAAAAAAGAAAAAAGAAAATCATTACACGTAGGTGTGATGAGTGTCAGGCCCAAGAGGGTTTTTCTGAGCAGCTGCCATAGCACTGAGTTAACATCTTCACTAATTACAAACTCAGAAATATGCAAGTGCTTTAAAAATAGAAATCGACTGAAGTAAAAGGGACATTAATGTAGGGAAAAAAGACTAATAAGCTGTAAATTTTTATAACAATAGGACTATCTATCTGTATCTTGAAAATTACAAAAATTTTAGATTATAAAAAGTTCAAAGAAAGACAAGCATAAATCTATGGAACGAGATTTTTCATTCATTCATTATCATTCACTAAACATTTATTTGGCTTGTGTTCTGCGAGATGCCCCTTGATCAAGAGGATTGAGTTGCCCTCACATATTCAATTCTGCCATGAGATTCTCTAGTATTAGTTGATTGCCATGAGACAGAGACTAAAGGATGAAAGCAGCACAGACTAATTAGTGGGGTCCATATCCCTTTAACTCCCCAGCAAATAAAAAACAAACCAGTATCTAGACATTGTCCATCAAGTAGATGATCCTAATGAAGAGGAAAAGGGGCTTCCCCTGTGGCTCATTGGTAAAGAATCCACCTGCCAACGCAGGAGACGCAGGACCGATCCCTGGGTCAGGAAGGTCCCCCGGAGGAGGAAAATGACAACCCACTCCAGTATTATTGCCCAGAAAACTGCATGGACAGAGGAGCCTGGCAGTCTACAGCTCATGGTTGCAAGAGTGAGACATGACTGAAGCAACTGAACACAAGCAATGAAGAGGAGAAGAGGACGGTGTTTGAATAAGCCAGTTTGATAGCCTGAGGTATTTTCTGTTTAATTCAGAGTTTAATCAAAAATGTGCAAATGATGTAAATAAGGAAATATGATTAAGGATGAGCATAGAGAATGTCCTAAATCTGTAAAAGTTGACCTCAGGTACACTGAAGCCCAATGTGAGTTGAGAATTACGAATCTGCTAAGGACAAAAGAGCTTTATAAATCATATTTAGAGCAAAAAGGGTAAAGTATTAGGTTTGGCGCTTGGGGCCAACTGTGTAATGTGAGCAAGTGTCAGAGTAGGCAAAACTCTATGCCGAGGAGGATGCTCTTCATCCTGGAAAAGGTTAAAGCAAAGAGGCTTAGAAAAAACTAGAGTCCAAGATGGATGAGAAATGTGAGTATCTAAGTTGTGCAGAAGTTTAAATAACTTTGATCATCTAGACTTCACGAGGCTTCCCTGATGGCTCAGCCAGTAAAAAATCTGCCTGTGATGCGGGAGACAAGGGTTGGATCCCTGGGTCGGGAAGATCCCCTGGAGAAGGGAAGGGCAACCCACTCCAGTACTCTTGCCTGAGAATTCCGTGGACAGAGGAGGCTGGCGGGCTACAGTCCATGGGGTTGCAAAGAGTCGGACACGACTGAGCAACTAATACTACATGGACTACATGAATTATGTCCATCCAGCATGCTCAGACAGCCCAGAATGAATGGCTGAACAAATGTCATTTTGAAAATCAAGGAGAATGAAATCAAGATCAGAAATTGACAAAAATGGAGACA
This sequence comes from Neotragus moschatus, assembly GCA_006410615.1. Lineage (NCBI taxonomy): Eukaryota > Metazoa > Chordata > Mammalia > Artiodactyla > Bovidae > Neotragus > Neotragus moschatus. Next base: position 191,717 of record SJYA01000619.1, on the reverse strand, counting down.
ATTTTCCAAAAGGAGAGGGTGAAGAACTCATACCTGNTGCAGTCACCATGTGCAGTGATTTTGGAGCCCAGAAAAATAAAGTCTGACACTGTTTCCACTGTTTCCCCACCTATTTGCCATGAAGTGATGGGACTGGATGCCATGATCTTCGTTTTCTGAGTGTTGAGCTTTAAGCCAACTTTTTCCACTCTCCTCTTTCACTTTCAACAGGAAGCTCTTTAATTCTTCATTTTCTGCCATAAAGGTAGTGTCATCTGCATGTCTGAGGTTATTGATATTTCTCCCGGCAATCTTGGTTCCATTTTGTGCTTTCTCCAGCTCAGCATTTCTCATGCATGTTGAATAATTTGATACACACGCACATTTGAACTACCAGAAAAAAAACCAAAGTGGAAAATTAAGAAATATTCCATTAGTATCACCCCTGATGTAAAAAAAGCACAGGCCTTTGGCTTAAGTGAAAACCTGATAAAACATTTTTCAGTTTTAAGGTTTGATTCCAAAGGTTGCCAAAGGCAAGTCTGCTAAGAACCAAATTTGAAGGGTCCTGGAAGCGTGTTTCTTTCCTTCCTTTGATAGGTTAACAGAGGGCTCACTCTGAGGGACTGAGCCTGTCTGCAGAGGGACAATTAGGCTGCCACAGATGCCAGTATACCTACAGGTAGAGCTTCTTCAAGGGTGTTTCCAAGGCCCTCAGTATGAGACCTCAGCCTTGGGTTCATACACTACTTAGCACTCTTCCTGAGTTGAAGATCCCTTGTTATATTCTTAGGTCTTAGAGAGACTAGATCTTCCCTACACTCTCTTTGTCCAGTTGATGAATATGTAACACATATTACATGTAGGGCAGAATCCTTTCTCCTTGAATTCTGTTTGTTGAGTTTGTGCCACCTAATCCCTTGCCTCAGACCAGTCCTTGGGACTTTGACCAAGGTGCATTGAGAACACCTATGCCAGGCCTGTGCTGTGGGGCAATGAGAGCTCAGGGCACTGAGTATGATCTATCAGTAAATCCTATGTTCATAGGTGTACCATGGGGCCCTAGAAGTCTATTACGGAGCCCCTCCATGCATGATAAAGCCTGTGATAAATGTCCTGGTAAAATAAAGTGCACATGCCTTATTTTAGCACCAAATCCAGAACATCTGTGAAACCACTTCTGAACTTTTTTCACATCTGTTAGACTTACTCATGTCAATAGCAGTCCTATTCTTTGGAACAAATCGAGATTACATACAACATTCTGAATCTGTCCAAACTTTGAACATCTTGATGAATCATATACAATATAACTCCTGACCACACGAAGAAAATGCTTCCTAAATTTTGTCAAAGTAATTGCATTGAATTTAAACAAGATAAAAGGTACATTAGAAAAGTTAAACAAAATAATAGATTTTGAGCAAAGAGTGATTTGTGGCCTTTGCAGGAAAAGTGAAATTTATTTTGAAGTTGCACTGGCCACAGTGATTTGATATAAACTCATTATTATTACTAATGTTGGCAAAAGCATTACAAAAATCCCTTACTTAGCTAAGTTTCACTTTTGAAAATGGTAAGTTTTTTAATTTTAGAGAAAATAGCTTTCTAAATCATAAGATATTTAACAAAGACATCATTCAATAAAATATAAAGAAATAGAGCAAAGAAACAAAGGTTTTATATAAATTTCATAAATAAGATTCATGTACAAATAACCATCAAACTAAATTCCACAAAGCATGCTTTCTGTCCATAATAGATTAAGACATAGTTCAACTGAAGAGAGATCTGAACAAACTGATTAGCGTACTTCCAGTCTTGGTTTTCTTTGTAATATTTGAGCATTGACAATTTGGAAGAGAAACTCAAGGACTATTTTAGGGACCTATGATTCTCTTGAAAAATAGGTAATGAAAATGGCAGTATAACTGACAACTATTTACATGGTAAATGAAAAAATTTGTCACATTTTTTGTTATAATAATTTATCATATGCATTAAATTTTTAACACAATGGAGCTATAGCATTATAATGTATATGAGGATAGAGATAAGAATAATGGATACTCATAAAGGAGAGGAATATGAGAAAGCATATACATATATAACTGAATATATATGTATATATATCAATGGATCTCCCTGCCATATACCAAAAACAAATACAACAGGGTAAATTAGCTATCCTGCTTTCTGTTCTAAATCTGCCAGGTTTTATCCTGAGGCATGTAACATTTTGGTCAGTTTCCTGGCTTAAAAAATTTAGGGCTGGTCCATTGGGATGCCATATAGATTTTTAAAAGTCTAAGGAGAGTACAGGAATATTAAATGGTTTTATGACTAATATGTTTAAATTCTGCCATCATTATATTTCAAGCAAAACTTGAGAATGCAGACTTTAGAAATAGAAGGTCTGGATTCCTTTGACGATCTATCATTTTTTTAGCTGTAAGACACTGGGAAAATTACTTGACTGATCAAGACTCAAAGAAGTTTTCTCACTTATAAAATGGGAATAATAAGTGTCTTTATGTCTTAGGGTTACTTTGGAGATTAGTTGATTTAATACATGCAAAGTACTTTCTGAACAGCGCCTGGCAGAAAGTAATTGGTCATTTATTCTTTGCTTAATGATGCAGAAATCTAGGACTTTGAGCCAAACCTTTTTTTTTTAAACCTTTTGAGAAAATTCAAAGCTATTTTTTAAAACCCATCTGGAGTGAAATACAAGCCATTCTTAGTTTGCATATTGGAATGTAAGTCTTGGTCCTTAAGTGTTCATGCCAGAAGCCCTTGAGTGTCCCTTCAGTCTTCTCACCATGACTCCTGCTCCAGAGTTTTCACTCATGTTGTGAGCCTTGTTAAAATAACAGCAACAACAACAAAGCTGTCCTTTCCCATTGCAAAAGTAATGCATCTGCATTGAGACACTTTGGAAAATACAGATTAGCAGAAAGAAAAATAAAATTTGCTCATAATCTCAGCTACCAAATATGCCAATTTCAATATTGCCATTTATGTTCTCTTAATCTTGTTTCTCTTTTTCTTTTTTTTTTTTTTAACACTTTTTAAAAAAATACTGCACTGGATCTTTGTTGGGGCATGTGGGCTTTCTCTAATTGTGGCACAAGTGGAGTTTTGTCACTCTTAAGTCACAATAATAGTTACATGATACAATTATAAAAAATAAAGTGAGACAATATATGTAAGGCACATTATAGTAAGTTCTCAGTAAATAGTTATTAAGATACAGAGTAAATTTCTTAAATGACCTAATCAGGAGCTAAAAAGATACAACAGCCAAGAACAGGCCAAATTTACCATGGGAGAAGTTTATAAGCATAAATTTGATACTGATTTTTGAATCCCAATTCTGTTTTTCATTATCTGTGGTATACGCCAAGTTACTTAAACTTTTAAAGTCTTAGTTTCCTCATAAAATGGTATTTTATTTTAATTTATTTGACTGTGTCAGGTTTTAGTTGTGTCATGTGGGATCTTTCATTGTGGTGCATGGACTGTCTACATGGGCTTAGTTGCTCAGTGGTATGTGGGATCCTAGCTCTCTGACCGGGGATCAAATCCACGTCCCCTGCATTAGAAAGCAGATTCTTCACCACTGAACTGTTAGGGGAAGCATACTGATTGAAACCGCCCACCCTGGCCAGGTACCATAGTAACCATTTGCATGAGTTGTTTTAGGACAGGAGGTCCTGCTAAGGAACACGGAACTAATAAGCTACCACCAAGAATTCGGGAGAGGTCAAAAGGAGACACCACCTATACGACCACCTCCCAGAATCCTTCTCTCTGACATCCATCTTGGCTGAACAAGGTGTGCACCACCAGGAAGGACTCTGAGTCAGAATGATTGGCTAAGGACAACCCGGAAACTAATCCCATCACCATAAAACCCAAGACTACAAGCCATGTAGCAAAGCAGTTCTCCTGGGTTCCCCTACCCTACTGCTCTCCACCCAGGTGCCCTTTCCCAATAAAGTCTCTTACTTTGTCAGCACATGTGTCTCCTCGGACAATTCACTTCCGAGTGTTAGACAAGAGCCCAGTTTCAGGCCCTAGAAGGGGTCTGCCTTCCTGCAACAGAACCACTAGGGAAGTCCCTCATATTATGGTATTTTAAAATAGAGTTTCTTGTCCCCATTTTAAATGAGTCCCCCCTAAATGTTGCCAACTATCCCCAATTCCAAAACGATGGATAAGATCAGCAAATCAGGAGTTGAAGAGGAGGAGGTTAAGCAAATTCCCCAACTTTTGCTAACTACACCCTATCGCAAGGGGAAGGCTGGGAATTAGAAGAAAATGGTCACTGCCAGTATCCTGTGAGGTCTTACCCCTAAAGTGAGTCCCTCTCATATATTACATTTACTGTCTCATGGATTACATGCGTGTTTGTGTATGTGTGCACAGTCTATCAGTTGTGTCCAACTCTTTGCAACCCCCTGGACTGTATAGCCCGCCAGGCTCCTCTGTCCATGGAATTTTCTAGGCAACAATACTGGAGTGGGTTGCCGTTTCCTCCTCCAGGGTATCTTCTGACCCAGGGGTTGAATCCACATCTCTTGTGTCTCCTGCAATGGCAGGCAGATTCTTTACCACTGCGCTGTCTGGGAAGCCCTCCTATGTGTTTGTTCTTCTTTAATCTGGCCAATTCTTCAGCAATTTTTGTCTTTCATGACCTTTGACACTTTTAAGATTATATAGGTCATTTATTTTGCATAGCATTCCCCAATTTGAGTTTATTGGATGTTTCCTCGTGATTAAGTTGAAAATGTGCGTTCTTAGCGGGACTGTTTCACAAGCTGATGCTGTGCTCTTCCTAGGACATCACATCAGGAGGCACTTGGTGTCAGTTTGTCCCATTATTATTCATGTTAACTTCGATTGCTTGGATAAGGCAGTGTCTGGCAGATCTCTCCATCATAAAGTGACAGTTTTCCCATTTGAAATGAATAATGATTTTGAAGGGAGGTATTTTGAGACACTATAAATCTCCTCCTCCTCATCAAATTTTCACCGAGAATATTTAGCATCCACTGATGAGTCTTGTCTGAATCAATTAGTGTTATAATGACTGCCAAGTGAGAAGTTGGAAATCAACGTATTACGTAGGACTGGGCATTTTAATTACTGGACTAAGGCTGTCTCAGAAACCTGAAAAGCAGACTTTTTACTTGCTAAGAGTGACCACAAAAGTCACAGGACTTGCCTTAGATTTCATCCCTACAGAAGTGGCTTGAATGGAAAGTGGAGAAACAATAGTAGTTTTTCCAGTTATAACTTTCAAGTCCCATCTTATAAGTGTATCAGCCCTGCTCATGTCTCACATGACATAATAACAGTGCCTATTCCATAGGCTGTTGAGGAAAGTAAGTGAAGTAAAATGCTAAGCGCTTGCTGGTATGTACACCCCTTTGCATTGTGACTTTGTTGCTCCTCCTGACAAGAAGTGAAGTCTGCTTATCTACCTCTTTAGTCTAAGCTGGACTGTTCTTGTTTTGGCAAAGAAAATGTGGAAGAGCTGTCACTGTGTGAGTTCTGAGTCTGAGTTTTAAGAGAGCTTGTAGTTTCTGTTCTCACTTTCTTGCTGTCATGACGCTGTTGGTAAAGTAGACCAGACTCCTTGGGGACAACAGACAATGTGGAGAGACACGGAGCTGACAGCCAAGGCAACCACTAGACACATGAGTGAGGCCATCCTAGACCACCCAGCCCAGTCCAGCTGCCAGATGGTTACAGCTGTGTGATTCCAGATAGGCCCAGCAGAAGAACCGCACAGCTGATCTCAGCTCTTATTGTTGACCCTCAGAACTGATGGACCTTGGAAAAGAGAAGATGTGGCTAAAAGAGGTGGGGAGGTGAGGTGAAGGATGTTGAGGGGAGAACCTGAGGTGGAATGAAGTGAATATGTTTGAGGGCATAGTTCTAAAGTATAGGACTGGGGCCAAGAGGTGGATGGCATGAAGTAAGAATTTTGTTTTTTTAATGTACAGAAGAACTATGAGCAGAATTTCCCTAAAATGAGGCTAACTTCCTTTGAAAGCTAGTTTTTTGTTGTTGCTGTTGTTACCTGACGAGGGATCGAACCTGTGTCCCTTGCATTGGGAGCACGGAGTCTTAACCACTAGAGGGCCAGGGAAGTCCCCAAACTACCTTTGAAAGTTTTGAGTTTACTCTCACTGGAGGAATTCTCTAAAAAGGCTGGATGACCTTTATCTTATTTTTGGCCATGCCATGCATCTTGTGGGGTCTTAGTTCCCCTACAGGGGACAGAACCCAGGCCCTCTACAGTGGAAGTGTGGAGTCCTAACTACTGGACCACCAGGGAATTCCCTGGGTGCCTTTTAGATGATCAGAGTAACGTGGAAGGAATAGAGTGAAGTCTCACATGTTTCCCTTCCACTTTTACACTTCTTAGATTCTGAGGAAACTTCTCTGCACATCAGTTTGGTCTGGCAGTCCTGAAGATACTTTCCTTTTAGTGTTCACTATAGTAACAGTTTTAACAGTTTTCTACAAGTTTACAGCAACAAAAATGATTCATTGCAAACATCTGTCAAAGCTATTGCTTTTTGTCCTTTTGGTTTATAAAACTGCAGAATTTGAGCTCCTGAACAAACTCCTGGCTTTGAGTCCCTTAGAATTTTATAAATCATAATACTTTAAAAAGTTCTAAGAATCCAATTTTTTTTAAAACACATTAACGTCTCTGAAGTCAGGATGTTTCTGCACGCATCACCAGTCATGTGGACATAGATGTAATTATCATTAATTATGGTGCCAAACAGGAAAAGGAGTACGTCAAGGCTGTATATTGTCACCCTGCTTATTTAACTTAGATGCAGAGTACATCATGAGAAATGCTGGACTGGAAGAAGCACAAGCTGGAATCAAGATTGCCAGGAGAAATATCAATAACAGATATGCAGATGACACCACCCTTATGGCAGTAAGTGAAGAGGAACTAAAAAGCCTCTTGATGAAAGTGAAAGAAGAGAGTGAAAAAGTTGGCTTAAAGCTCAACATTCAGAAAACGAAGATCATGGCATCTGGTCCCATCACTTCATGGGAAATAGATAAGAAACAGTGGAAACAGTGTCAGACTTTATTTTTGGGGCTCCAAAATCACTGCAGATGGTGACTGCAGCCATGAAATTAAACGACGCTTACTCCTTGGAAGAAAAGTTATGACCAACCTAGATAGCATATTCAAAAGCAGAGACATTACTTTGCCAGCAAAGGTCCGTCTATTCAAGGCTATGGTTTTTCCTGTGGTCACGTATGGATGTGAGAGTTGGACTGTGAAGAAAGCTGAGCACCAAAGAATTGATGCTTTTGAACTGTGCTGTTGGAGAAGACTCTTGAGAGTCCCTTGGACTGCAAGGAGATGGAACCAGTCCATTCTAAAGGAGATCAGGCCTGGGATTTCTTTAGAAGGAATGTTGCTAAAGCTGAAACTCCAATACTTTGGCCATCTCATGCAAAGAGTTGACTCATTGGAAAATATTCTGATGCTGAGAGGGATTGGGATCAGGAGGAGAAGGGGATGACCGAGGATGAGATGGCTGAATGGCATCACTGACTCGATGGACATGAGTCTGAGTGAACTCTAGGAGTTGGTGATGGACAGGGAGGCTGGGCGTGCTGCAATTCATGGGGTTGCAAAGAGTCAGACACGACTGAGCGACTGAAATGACTGAACTGATGGTCATAGATGTTTCAAATTGTCATCACTTCAGCTGAGTTAAAGGCATTATTGGTACCACATATGTTGAATGTAACTGATGTTCAGAGAGGTTTATAAAAGGGATGCCAGTAGTGTGATAGAGAATCCTGGAGACTATTGGGAACATTGTTTTGTTTTTTTTTTTTTTGGCCACACCTCATGATGCATGTGGAAGCTTAGCCCCCTGACCAAGAATTGAACCCAAACCTCCTTCATTGAAGGGCTTACCAGGTGGCACCAGTGGTAAAGAACCCACCTGCCAGTACAGGAGACATAAAAGACTTGTGTTCAATCCCTGGTCTGGGCAGATACCCTGAAGGAGGGCATGGCAACCCACTCCAGTATTCTTGCCTGGAGAATCCCATGGACAGAAGAGCTTGATGGTTTACAGTTCATGGGGTCACAAAGAGTCGGACATGACTGAAGCAAGTTAGCGTGCACACAGGTTTCTGTACTGGAAGCACAGAGTGTTAACCAGGGAAGTCCTTGGGAGCACTCTTTTAAGCAATGCTGCATGACTGACATTTTTGGTGTATAGAAAACTCCTAAGTTATAGAAAAGCGTTGTATCAGAGTTTAATTGGAAGTGATTTTCTTTCATTGTAATTTATAAAATAATGACTTATCTTACAAATGATTTCACCAATTTATACTGATAAAATACAGTAGCTATAATAATAGCTATTAAATACAACTTAGCTAACTTGTATTGGTGCTAACTGTGTGTTGATCAGGCATAGTGTGAAGGGTTTTAAATGGATTATCTCAGTTCAATCTTCACTGGAACTCTGCAAGGTAGATATGTTTATTATCCACCGAGTCGGACATGACTGAGCGACTGAACTGAACTGATTTAATTATTTTATTATTTATTTTAGTTTTTGGCTGTGGTGGGTCTTTTCATTGCTGCATGTGGGACTTCTGTAGTGGTAGTGAGTGGGGGCTACTCTCTAGTTGTGGTGCAAGGGCTTCTCATTGCAGTGACTTCTCTTGCTGCAGAGACGGGCTCAGTAGTTAGCGGCTCTGGGTGCAGCTAGAGTGCAGCTCAGTAGTTGTGGTGTTCTGGCTTAGTTGCCCCATGGCATGTGGGATCTTCCCAGACCAGGGATCAAACCCTGGTCTCCTGCATTGGCAGGCAGATTCTTTACCAGAGTCACCAGGTAAGCCCTATTATCCACATTTTTACAAATGAGAAAACTGAGGCCCAGAGAAACTAACATTCACAGAGTTTTGCCCTTAGTAATGGATGGAGGCAGAACTCAAACTCAGGCAGTCTAGTTTTAGAGCAAGGGTTTTAACACACTATATCCAACTGTTTCGCATTAGCAGTAACACTTTTTTGGCCAATGAAATATGCTGTCTTATTTTGAAAAATTTTGTATATGTTTTGTCTCCCCATCTAGACCTTTGTTGTTGTTCAGTAACTAAGTCATGTCATACTGTTTGCTACCCCGTGGATGGCAGCCCACCAGGCTCCTCTGTCCATAGGGATTCTCCAGGCAGAAATACTGCAGTGGGTTACCATGCCCTCCTCCAGGGGAATCTTCCCAACCCAGAGATCAAACCCAGGTCTCCCACATTGCAGGCATTCTTTATCAGCTGAGCCACCAGGGAGGCCCTCAGATATCATCTGCATGTCTGAGGTTAAAAGATGATCTAGGCTTTAAGGATCATTAAGTCAATAATCTACTTTCTTCCTCTACACATTTGGGTCTTTAACATCCTGGCACTGTGCCTAGTTAATGCTTATTAAATGTCCCAGAACAGAATAGAATTTTTCACTCTGTTGATCTTAAGGTTGCAGCCTTCCTTAGGGGGTTATATTAGGACTACTTTAGCTGTAAGAAAGAAAAACTATAGTGATATTGTATCTTTTTTTGATAGTGCAGTATACAGAGCTTTCTACCAGGGGACTCTCTCATGAGATGGCAGCTTTCGGGGAGTCCATGCTGGGATCCTCTTCTTGGTTGCCCCCAGAGAGTTCTGTCTCCTGCACACTGCAGGTGGAGTACTGGCAGGTGGCTTTAGACTTGACCTTGCAGCTTCACTCAACTTGTGCTTCCTCCTTTTTCTTTTTTTGGCCATGCCATGAGACTTGTGGGGTCTTAGTTTCTGGACCAGGGATTGAANGTCCCCAGAGAGTTCCTGTCTCCTGCACACTGCAGGTGGAGTACTGGCAGGTGGCTTTAGACTTGACCTTGCAGCTTCACTCACCTTGTGCTTCCTCCTTTTTCTTTTTTTGGCCATGCCATGAGACTTGTGGGGTCTTAGTTTCTGGACCAGGGATTGAAACCAGGGATCTCAAGAGTGGAAGCATGGAGTCCTAAACACTGGACCTTCTGGGGATTCCTACCTGGTGCTTTAAATGTGGAGCAAACAATGCAAAGATCATTCAGTTCAGTTCAGTTCAGTCACACAGTCATGTCCGACTATTTGCGACCCCATGAACTGCAGTACACCAGGCCTCCCTGTCCATCACCAACTCCTGGAGTTCACTCAAAGTCACATCCATTGAGTTGGTGATGCCATCCAGCCATCTCATCCTCNTGTTTCTGACAGCTCAGTTCTGTTCTACTTTGAGAGAGAAAGTCAGATGCCCTTTTTTAAATTCCCTCTCCAAAACTCAGCAGCTGGGTGACTGGTAAGGATGAATTTAAACGGCTGTGTCGACTGTGGCTTATAATCTCGCAAACCCTATTAAAACAGCCTGGCTTCCAATCCTGATCGACTCACTGCTTGGCTTTAGTGACCGTGGTTAATTAAGGCTCTAAGCCTGCATTTTCTTACCAATCAAATGGCTGTAACAGTACACATCTCTAAGTTGCTAGAATAAGAAATAATATGCTTACAACGCCACAAATTCTTCACTTGGAAAAATTCTTTGAGTGTGATACTTACATTAGCTATACTGAAGTGGCCCCTAGATTGGTGAGTTTTGTGTTCTCCTTGTTTAATCACTGGCACTCCGGGTTGTATATTCTTCACTTTATATATCTTGTTCACCTTAAACCTAAGTAAAGGATTCTTTAAAATGTGCTGTGTTTTCAATTTCCGCCGTTTTAAGATGGCTGAGAACATTCTTGGAAAATTGATGACTCTGCTTTTTGTGGGTCCGCTTTAGACAGGAGGACTTACCCCACCCCCAGCCCCGCTGTGTTCTGTAGGGGGCTCTTGGAGGAGCTTAAGTGTTTTGGCAGAATAATCATCTAGGTATTCTGCAGTCCTTAACCTGGGGCTTCACCATCTTTACTTTATGCCAGCTTTCCCCCCACGCCCCCTCTCTGGACTTTTCTACTGTTTAGTAATTTTCACTTTTGGGCTTTTTGTTTCCAAGTTGTAGTGTTTGTTCTCAGGATAAATCCAATGTTAGCAATACATTTTAGAAGAAACGATTGGAAGCATTTCACATTAGTCCTTCTTTAGTTATGATTGTTCTTACACTGTTTTCTCCTGAATTTTACTGACATAGGTGTTGAGTTTTTCCTCATGGAACCTTTGTGGAAATTGTTTTCATTTAAAATGTGTGTTCCGTACTACTTTGAGTTCGAATACTGTGCAGTCTGAAGTAAGTTCTCTACATTAAGCTGTTTTTGAATGTATGGTTATGGTGGGGGAAAAGCCAGTGGAGCAAGGTGAATTTTGTGTAATGTCTTGAGTGACACATGCATGAAAAAAAATTACTTAAGGAGAAATCTACTGAATGTATTTCATCAGGATATCAGAGAACCAGAGAGTAAATACGTGAAAAACGTATTTAAACTGTGGGAGATGGCATAGCGCACATAAAGATTTCTTATTCATTTAGAAATGTGTGGCAGAAATACTCGTTTTTAGGAAAAAATGTTTCTCTGTTGGTGATGTCATTTGGTGCTGTGTATAGGACAGAATAATGACTGTGGAAATAGGAGACCTTGATTCTTGTCCTGAGTCTGTCACTCTGTATGACCTTAGTTTCCTTTGTGGTTGTCAACTTCCTCATCTTTCAAATAGAGAATTGGTCTGATTCCAGGGATTCTTCTAATTCAGACTTTTCAGTGATAAGTTCTTTTTTAATGTGGAAAAAAATGATGTAAGCCCTTTTAATAATTTATTTGTGTCTTAGGGTATTTTTTCCGCCACCTTGGGGGAACAGGTACACATGAAAGGATGGAAAGCTGCCATAAACAAGAATCTTTTTTCATCCCTATTTCAGGAGCTGCACATGTTTTCTCTGCATTTTTGACATGGTTAGTTTTCTTCCTCTGTACTCTGTATCTCTTTTTATTAGACACAGTCTCTTTATCTGTTATTCCTGCTTTTATATAACTTGGGATCCCATGGACAGAGTAGCCTGGCAAGCTACAGTCCATGGAGGCCCAAAAGAATGGGGACAGGAGTTAGCAACTAAGTAACAGTATAACTTGGGTTTGTCAGTCCCCCTAATTCAACCTCATTGTTTCTTTTTGAGATATTTGTTTATTTATTATTTATATGTATTATTATTTTTTATTATTTTTACTCCCAACAGCTTGTTTTTTTTTAGGGGCTTTTTTGTGCGAAGTCTCATGCAAAGGTGCCCAGTCCTGGTCTGGTCAGCTGTGGAAGGGGAGGTGGGGTCATGTGGCACAAACCATGATTGGCTGAGTCAGTGGGCAGGTCAGGCTTTGTGCCTGAAATATCTAGTAGGGCGTNTTTTATTATTTTTACTCCCAACAGCTTGTTTTTTTTTAGGGGCTTTTTTGTGCGAAGTCTCATGCAAAGGTGCCCAGTCCTGGTCTGGTCAGCTGTGGAAGGGGAGGTGGGGTCATGTGGCACAAACCATGATTGGCTGAGTCAGTGGGCAGGTCAGGCTTTGTGCCTGAAATATCTAGTAGGGCGTGATGTATTTTGGATTACACTTTTACTGTGTGTAGCGCTTGAGTAGTTTCCCTTTTGCTCTAACATTCTCCTCGTCACCCTCACTTATTTTATCCGTTGTCTTTTATCTGTCTTTGTCCTCTCCAGTGCTTTCGTCGTCTTTTGCCTCTCCCCAGTATTCCATCTAAAAATGATCTTAGATCTTTAGATGTGGTATTTCTGTGTCTTAGCTAGAATTACAGCGTAGCTTCTTCCAAGGCAGTTCACATTTTAAGTCTTAGACCTAATTAGTGGTGGATGGCTGTGTCCTACGTTAAATTTTTTCCCTAGTTGTTAGCCTCAGGCAATATTATGTAGAGAAACTAGAAAATATTTTAGGAATGAGCTTTTCTCTTGAAGTTACATTCAAAGGCAAGTCTGTGGCGTACTTATTTCTTTTTTTGGAGAGAACTATCTGAACCTCTGAGCTCTAGTGAGAACATACTGTGTCTTTTTGTAATAAAGATCTGCTTTTCCAGCTGTAAATTCCGTAGGAGACCAACAGGCAGTGATTCTTGTAGCACTTTTGGCTGAATGAGAGCTTCTGTGCTTGCTAGTTGCTGCTAATAGTTACTTCAGTTATATATTCATAAAGGCACAAAAGTAGAGCCCTGAATGAATGCAAAAATGGGACATGAAGGAGAGAGTTCCAGGGTAGGATTGGTCATCCACTGAAGTTTTTAGTCTTGCTATTGCAACGTTTGCATACAAATACAAAGAAGTATTTCAAGATCAACAGTGTGAAATGCAGTGTTTTTAACATTTTTGACTGCAGCCCATAGAAAGGGGCCTTTTAACCTACAGACTCCATGGATGTATAACTGTGCGCGTGTATGAAAAAAATATATGTGTATATAAAGCTGAAAAAAGTTTTACAAAATAAAACCTATCTTCTGTACAGTCTACTCTGATAATTTTTATTTCATTTATGTATTTTTGGCTATGTTAGGTCTTGGGGCTTTCTAGTTGTGGGAGAGGCTCCTCTCTAGCTGTGGTACGCTGGCTTCTCTTGTGGAGAGCAGGCTCTAGGGGGCGCTGGGCTTCAGTAGTTGTGGCGCATAGTATTAGTTGCTCCTTGGCTTGTGGAATCTTTCTGGACTAGGGATTGAACTCATGTCCCCTGCATTGATTGGCAGATTCTTAGCCACTGGACCACCAGGGAAGTGTTCTGTGTTTCATCTTGTTGTTTAAAAAGGGCTAGTTGAAAAGTAGATTCTTGTTCCTTGCTTTTGAAAACACGCTGGAGTCCTGGGCTGAGAGTTTAGATGCTTAATTTCCCTATTTGTTTGATACTGGGTAGTCATTAATCCTCCTGATGCTTCCCTTTCCTTATCTTTATTTATTTATTAAAAGATATTTATTTCTTTATTTGAGTGCACCATCTCTTAGTTGTGGCACATGGGATCTTTAGTTGCAGCACGTAGCCTCTTAATTGCAGCTTGTGGGATCTAGTTCCCTGACCAGGGATCAAATCCAGGTTCCCTGCATTGGGAGCACAGAGTGTTAGCCCCTGGACCACCAGGGAAGTCCCTCTTTGTCTTTAAAATGAGGATCTTCTAGTTTAAATATTCACTGATCCTCTATCTTTACTTTTCCCTAGTAATAATGTTGGAGTAATGTATTAGTCTTTAGGTCTTTGGCTAGGGAGAAACCACTGAAAAATAGCTTAGATATGTAGTTACTTGCATGTTGCTGTTTGGCAAGAGCTTTGAAAAATCTTTGTTCATGTGTAAATCTTGTGAATTGGAGTGAATACATTAAGGTCTGTAATACAGTAAATATATAAATTAAGAAAAAATTTCCCTGTGTTCTTTGTTTTTCTACTTTAGTGTTTTGTAATGAGCAATATTTTGGAGTTTGAAAAATTGTATTTAAAATGCTTAACAGCAATTACAAATTAACATGCCATCACATTGCCAGATAGACTTTACTTTTCCTCCTTCTTACCACTGCCCTTTTCATATTAGAAAAGGTCAAAAAGAATGTTTTCCTGTGTAAAGACCACCGTGTCCGATCATTACTGCTCGTATGTTACCAAACAGCGAAACTGCCATTCTCATAAGAAAGGGGAATACAGAGCTTTCTTTGCTTGTGGGTTTCCTTTTGTTCATTTTGGACAATTTCTCCAAACCAGGCCATTCCTTGTGGGGACTGGGATCACTTTCATTCTCATATGTTTGTACTGAGAAGAATAGAAATAAGGAATTTACTGTCTCCTCCCAAGATTCTGGTTAGAATTCTCAAGGTTTTGGTTAGAAGGAAATTGGAGCCAGACTTCATACTTCCCATTTCTTTCCTCAGGTCATTCCTCATTCCTTGACCTCATAGCTCATTTGGCTCCTCCAAATTCTCATTTTTTCTCAATCTCTGTTTATTTTGTTCATAGCAATTTATTGCAAGCTGAAATTAGCTTGTTTCTGTGTTTGCTTGTTACCATCTGACTTCTACTAAAGCATAATCTTTAGAAGAGCAGGAATCTTGGCTTGTTTCCATTCACATCTCCTGTTCCTGGCACATAGTAGGTGCTTTAATAAATATTGTGAATGAATAAGTGAGCAAATGAATGAATAAACCAAGGTCTTTCAGGCTTAAATGAAACTGTATGTAGTAAAGGTTGTGTTTGAATACGGTTCTTTCTGCGTCATCCCTCCCCCTCCCTTTATTTTTTCTGGAAATGTGTTCTTATCATTGTATTTGCTGATCATGGTGAAGATAGCTACATCCAGAAGACCTTGTATATTTTTTCTAGTTCTTTTGCTTATGTTAAAAAAATAAAGATCTATGATTTCTTAACTTCTTCCTATAGCAACTTTGTAATACTTTGATTTCTGTGAATCAACATATTTGAAACTTTAATATGCCAACCTGATAGTTTAAAGAATAGTCCAAACTATATACCTTCAGAATTTTTAGTATCATTGACCTAAACTGCCATTACTGTTTTCTTGTTACATTCCTTTAAAACAAAAAAGAACAAGGTTCACTTGATATTATAGTTCATTCAGTACTTACAGTCTTTCTCCTGGAGGTAGGGGAGGTAGTGTGGTATAGAGAAAAACCTAAATAGTGAGTCAGGACCTGTATTCAGGGCCAGTACAGTTTCTGCTACTAACTGATTGCCTCCATTTTAGGCAAGACACTTAACATCTCTGAGCTTTAGTTCCTACATCTGAAATGTGAGAAGATTAAATCAGATTTCTGCTCAGGTAATTGAAAATACAGTTGTCCCTCAGTATCTGCAGGGCATTGATTCCAGGTCCGCTGTACCTTTACTGCCCTGTGACCATGGATGCCAAAATCTTTGGGATGCTTAAATCCCTTATATATTAATAAGATGGCATGTTATTTGCAAATAACCTACGCACATTGTCCTGTATACTTTAAACCATCTCTCAATTGTTTATAATACCTAATACAATGCAAATGCTGTGTAAATTGTTGCCAGTGCATGGCAAATTCAAGCTTTGCTTTTTGGAACTTTCTGGAATTTCTTTTCATTAAATATTTTCTTTTTTTCCCCCTTTTCATTAAATATTTTCTATCTGCAGTTGGTTGGATCTGTGGATGTGGAACTCAACTGACTGTAATTTTATCTTGAAATTCTCTTCTCCTCTGCATCTTTGCCCCTCAGAAACATTGCAGGGAGGTCACATTGGTGCTCAGGGGAGTTGGTGGGGTTAGGCTGAGGGTGTGCTTAAAATAAATAGCATTTCTGCTGATTGTTCTCCAGGCTCTGTGGAAGTTATGGCTGCAGTGTAGGGCATGTTACTCTTGCCCTTAAGGGACATGGGACTTAAAGAGACAAGGCTCAGTTGGTATAAAGTAATGTGCTGTGAAATGTGAGAGAAGGAGGTGAAAGTGGACTAGAATAAGGTTATGAGGTTTTAAGACCTTTCTCATACAGGTAGCATTTAAACAGATACTCTAGTCTCATTTTAGGCCATGTGGAAGAGGAACTGTTCCCATCAGTGACATGCTATTAAATCATCTTAATCGTTTGGTCACTCAGTTGTGTCCAACTCTTTTGCGACCCCATGGACTGTAGCCCGCCAGACTCCTCTGTTCATAGGATTTTCCAGGCAAGGACACTGGAGTGGGTTGCCATTTCCTCCTCTAGCGGATATTATTGACCCAGCGATCGAACCCGCATGTGTTATGTGCCCTGCATTGGCAGGCAGTTTCTTTACCACTAGTGTCACCTGGGAAGTCGTCTAGTAAAACATCCCCTGTATTAACTCAAGTTACTCAAATTGCTAACTGGTATTGCTGTGTAAGTACCTGATAAATGTACTAATAAATGTTAATATTTATTGACGTTAGTAGTATAAGGTGTCTTTATCTTCACCAGTGTTAGGTAGGTACTGTTGTCTCCATGATGTAAGTGAGACTTTAGGGTTTAGGAAGATAAAATAACTTGGTTAAGATTTTAAAGATAGAATATAGTCAGCCCTTTGTATCTGTGAATTCTGCATCTGTGGAATCAACTGTGGATTGAAAATACTGAAAAAAAATTCCAAAAAGTTCCAAAAAGTAAAACTTGAATTTGCTGCTGTTTATATCACATTTACTTCCTGGTGGCTCAGGCTGTAAAGAATCTGCCTGCAGTGGAAGGGGCCCAATTTTGATCCCTGGGTTGGGAAGATCCTCTGGAGGAGGGCATGGCAACCCACTCCAGTATTCTTGCCTGGAGAATTCCATGGACAGAGGAGCCTAGCAGGCTGCAGTCCATGGGGTCACAAAGAATCAGACATGACTAACATATAGCACTTACATTAGTAAATAGTATTAGATGTTATTAGTAATTAGAAATGATTTAAAGTATACAGGAGGATGTGCATAGGTAATATGCAAATAATATACCACTTTATATGAAGGACTTGAGCTTCTGTGGATTTTGGTATCCTCTGGGGGCCCTGGAACCAACCACTGCAGATACTGGGGCAGGATCATACTGTATGTAATTTCATATGGAGATTGAAAGAGAGTACCTTGAGGCTGGAGGTGGGGTAGGAGTGGGAATGCTACTTTTTGAAGAGGTGACATTTGAGTAAAGGAGGAATACTAAAGGAGGAAAAGGAATAAGCCGTGGGGAGAGCATTGCAAGCAAGGGAACAGCAGCTGTATTGACCCTGAGTTCAGAAGGGATTTGTTGTGTTTTGCCTAGCTTGACTTGTAGTACCGTGAGCAAGGGGAAAGTGGTATGAGATTAGGACAGACAGAGATAACGATGAAGTCAGCTATGCAGAACCTTTTCGACTAGGGCCATGTTGCCAAACATAAGTTTGTGTGCTTCATGCACAGTGAGGCCAAAGAGGCCAAAATGGGAGTTTGGAGCAAGGAAAGGTTTATTGCAACAAGCATGAAGGGAGAATGGGCAGCTCCTGCTCAGAAACCTTGAACTCCAGGAATCGTGTGCTCATCACTGTTGTATCTTGAAGGGTTCTCCTTTGTTTCTGCATTCTCTCCCTTCTGTGATCAGTATCTGTTTGAACTTGGTGAAGACTCCTCTTTACAAACAAGAAATAGGGGGCACAGAAAGGCATTTATACCTAGAAGGGCTCCACTGGGTCCTATTTGGTTTCAGTAAATAGTTTTAATTTTATCCCAAGTATAGTGGGAAACCATTGAAGAGGGTTTTTTTTTTTTGGTAACTGGTTTGTTTCCTACATCTGTGACTCTTTCTGTGTTGTAAATAAGTTCATTTGTACCATTTTTTAAGATTAAGCATATAAGTGATGTCACATGATATTTGTCTTTGACTTCACTCAGTATGACAATCTCTGGGTCCATCCATGTCGCTGCAAATGACTTTATTTCATTCTTTTTTTGTGGCTGAGTAATATATGGCAACCCACGCCAGTAGTCTTGCCTGGAAAATCCCATGGATGGAGGAGCCTGGTGGGCTGCAGTCCATGGGGTCGCTAAGAGTTGGACACGACTGAGCGACTTCACTTTCACTTTTCATTTTCATGCATTTTAGAAGGAAATGGCAACCCACTCCAGTGTTCTTGCCTGGAGAATCCCAGGGACGAGGGAGCCTGGTGGGCTGCCGTCTATGGGGTCGCACAGAGTCGGACACGACTGATGCGACTTAGCAGCAGCAGCAGCAGCGATATTCCATTCTGTGTATGTACCACATTTTCTTTATCCATTCATCCATCAGTGAACATTTAGGTTGCTTCCATGTCCTGGCTGTTGTAAATACTGTGGCAGTGTACATTTGGGTGCATGTATCTTTTTGAATTATGGTTTTCTCTGGATATATGCCCCAGAGTGGGATTGCAGGATCATATGTTAGCTCTGTGTTAGCCCAGGAGTCAATCTACCTCCTTCCTTACTATCACTGCCTTACATCTCCAGAAGTTTTTATTCATCCCAAAGTATTTATAAAACTCTGTACTCTAAATTATAACTCTCCATTCTCTCCTCTCACTAGCCTCTGGTAACTACCATTCTACATTCTATCTCTGACTAACTCTTCTAGGTACCTATACAAGTGGCATCATATACTATTTGTCTCTTTGTGTTAGCTTCTTTAACTTAGCATAATGCCTTTAAGGTTCATCCATATTGTAACACGTATCAGAATTTTATTTTCCTTTATCACGGAATAGTGTTTAATTGTATGTATATACCACGTTAAACAAAACGTTCAGCTGTCCACCTGTTGTTCCCACCTCACAGTGCTGCAGTGAACATGGCTGTAGAAGTTCCTCTTTGAGTCCCTGCTTTTGAAACCAAGCAGGACCCAGCAGGGACCACCTGGGTACAGAAGCCCTTCCAATCGCCCCCCCCCCCCCCNGGAAAAATGTCAGACTCCAAGTCCTGAGGGTGTTATGAAAGCTCCCTGCCTCTGCTCCTGGTTGGAGAACCAGGCTACTGCACATTGTCCTGCCCAGTTTGGTCTCCGTGGCTGTACAATTGAGGAAGAAGAGGGCTTCATAATGAACAATATGAGATTTGGGGAAGTACCTTGCAAAGAATCCTGCAGCCAAAAATATGTCTGCTAATGTTTAGGAAATCAAGAAGTACAGAAATTATAAGCACCCAACACCAAGGATCTTAGCTACCAGAGACACGAAAGTGGGTGATTCACAGGAGGATATCTGAAGTTACACCCCAAATCACCTGCTGCCTGTGGAAGCTATAGCTTGGTCACCACTGATAGAATAACAATAGCTTCTCCTTTCCTCTGCCTTGCAAATCTCACATGCACACCTCTCATTTGCAAGACTCAGTCTAGAACCATGCTGTCAAAGGAATCTGGGAAATGTAATCCTAAGTCTTCCAGCCTCCAAAATATAAGGAAAGTGAGGATGAATCTTAGATGGAAGCGAGGATGAATCTTAGAATGGTACTGAGATGCCAACAACCTGGTATGGTCTATCCCTTTGGCTAGTCAGTGAAATTCATACACATTTTCTGTTTATATTTAACTTTCAAACAATAGTAATGTTCTCCTTAGTACATGCAACTGTTATAGGCTGAATTGTGTTCCCCCAAATTTCATACGATGGGGCTTCTGCAAAGGCTCAGTGAGTAAAGAATCCACCTGCAATGCAGGAGACACAGAAGATGTAAGTTCAACCCCTGGGTTGAAAGATTCTCCCAGAGAAGGAAATGGCAGCCCACTCCAGTGTTCTTGCCTGGAAAACCCCATGGACAGAGGAACCTGGTGGACTACAGTCCAAAGAGTCAGACATAGCTGAGCAACCAACACTTGAAGGTGGAGCCAACAGAATTGGCTGAGGAATCCCAAGTGGAGCGTGAGAAAAAGGGAGGTGTCAGGAATGATTCAGATGTTTTTGGCCTGAACAACTAGGAGAATTAAACTGTCACTAAACTAAAATAAATCTGGGAGAGGAAAAGGGTGGGGGTGTCCGAGCTGAGAAGTAGATTCAAGGTCTTAGTTTTAGAGATAAATTTTTAGATACCAGTTAGTGATGTAAAGAGAGACATGAAGTAGAAATTGAATCTACAAGTGTGAACTCAGGAGAGAAGATGAGCCTAAATGAATAAATCAGAAGCTGTCAGTGGACTTAAACCCATGAGACTGGAGGAGATCATGTAAGCCAGTGATTCTCCAACAGGATAATCCACTCACTAAAGAAAATTTTGGAAAATTGCCAGAATTTTTTTTCGAGGGGGGACTGGTGGAGAAAGCAATGGCAACCCATTCCAGTAGTCTTGCCTGGAAAATCCCATGGACGGAGGAGCCTGGTGGGCTTCCATCCATGGGGTCGCTAAGAGTTGGACATGACTGAGTGACTTCACTTTCACTTTTCTCTTTCATGCATTGGAGAAGGAAATGGCAACCTACTCCAGTGTTCTTGCCTGGAGAATCCCAGGGACGGGGGAGCCTGGTGGGCTGCCATCTATGGGGTCACACAGAGTCGGACACGACTGAAGTGACTTAGCAGCAGGGGGCTGGATAATGTCATGGTGATTAGGTGGGAAGCACTATGAGGCTTTTAGTGGGTGGGGCCAGAGCTCCTCAGAATCCTGGGATGAACGGGTCAGTTCTGCACAACAGAAACTGTCTCATGTTCCACACGACTTTCAAATGTCCTATCAGATATTCATTTGATGAAAAATATGCTTATTATTTATCTCAACATAGAGCCTAAATTGATTCTCCACATAAACACAGAGTGTTCAACATATGGTTTTAATATACATCGTTTCCCAGGAACACCATTTCCACGTAACTGATGGAAGAGGGTGTTTTGCCTTATTCAGAAAATCAACCACACAGCTTTTCTCTGTATTTGAGATGCCACTCCAGTTCTGCTGGATCCGTCTGCACGTGCAGCTTCAGCAGACACAGTGATTCTGGGAAGCAAGCATCTGATGGTTCCATTAGGACTTCTGGTGAAGTTGTGCAAAATTTCTGCATATTCAAATATATAACACTTTATGCATTAGTTTTCCTCTTGTTTCTCCTTGTAACAGGAAATTCATTATTCTGAAATTATGTGTATGGATTGCTATGAGTTTTCTCCATTTGTCCCTTCCAGATCTCTGTTCTGCACCCTGCTCTCTGCCCCAGAAGGGAGACTTTCATACGTGACATCAACCAGCTTCCTTGCCCAGTGGCTTCCGGTTGTGTTCAACCAAAGGGAGCTACCACTCCCTCATCTTGGTCCTTCAGGCCCAGGGATGAGACACGCCCTCCAGTGCTTCCTCATTTCTTGTTGGTTCCCTTAACTTGCCCACATCTTTGTCAATAATCCCTTCATAAAACTGAACTCAATTGGACTCGGCTTGAGTGTGCCATCTGTTTCCTGCCAGACCCTAACTGATACAGTAGCTACATTATTTCTGAATCTTATTTCAGGACAGTAAAGGGCAAAATACAAAAGATTTGTTATAAAAAGGAAGTAGATCCAGAATGTGGAACATTCTACAGGGCATTTGAGCTGGTTTCTGCAATAAGTCAATCGTGTGAAAAATAAAGAGAGGAGAAAGACTGCTTGCTGGTAGTGAATAATGTTGGAAGGATACAGTAACAAAATGTGATGTGGAGACCTATTTGTATCCAAATTTGAACAAATTCAGGGTAACAAGATATATCTGAGACATTAGAGAAAGTGTAAATTATGAACCTGATATTAAATGATACCAAAGAACTATTTTAAATGTGTTAGGTTTGGTTATGCCATTGTGGTTTTGCAAGACAATGGCCTATGTCTTTAAGAAATGCATACTAATTTTGCTTGAATTACAAAAAAAAAAAAAGAAAGAAAGAAAGAGAGAAAAAGAAAAAAGAGATTCACAATGAAGTAAGTAGGAGTAAAATGACATGGTGCCTGGGATTTGCAAAGGAAATAGAAAAAGAAAAAAAAGGGATAGATAAAGCAAATGGAGAGAAGTATTATTAAGTACTGAATCCAGATAATAGACACATGATGGAGAAGAAATGGCTACCCACTCCAGTATTCTGCCCAGGAAATCCCATGGACAGAGGAGCCTGGCAGGCTACAGTCCAGGGGGTCACAAGAATCGGACATGACTTAGCACCTATATCACCATAACCAATAGATATGTAGGAATACACTGTACTATTCTCTCTGTTTTTGTTTGTACGTTTGACATTCTTTATGATAAAACAATTAAAAAGTAAATTAAATTAAAAGGGGCATTTGATCATTAGGGTTGAGAACCATCGGCCAAAGCAGGTAAAGAGTTCTGAGACTGGGTCCTGAGCACTTCAGGTGGAGGTTGGGAAGATGGAAGGAAAGTCAGGAAGGGAAGAAGAGAGGAAGGTGTCCCTGTGAGGCCAAAGGAGTTTCAAGGAGGAAATGAACATCTGGGCCGTAGATGAGCAAATACGAGGGCAACTGAGCACTGGGCTTAACACGGAAGTCATTTGGTGACCTGATAAGTACAGTTTTGGTGGAATGGTGGGGCAAAGCCTGAATGGATCAGAGTCCAGTCATCTCCATCTTTCAATACTGCTCTTTTCTCTGCTCCCTGTACAGCACTTTCTGCAGCTTAGGGTAAGTAGACTTACCCTAAGAGTAGACAAAGAGAGAGTAAGAGTAGACAAAGTAGAGGGGGTAAAGTCAGTCTTTTGAGATGTTTTGCTATAAAGTGGATTAGAGAAGTGACCTAGAAAAAGAAGTGTGCAGAGGAGGGATTTGGTTTGATCTGTTTTTTAAGATAGGAGATAACATGATGTGTTTGTAAGCTGCTAAGAAGGAAGAAAGNAATCTAGCACTCATGTCAAACTTGAAAAGACATAAGCACCTGTAAAGATGTATGAAGGAAGGTTTATACATGTGAAAGAATGTTTTTAAATTTTGCTTGGGAACCCAGAATTTCTATTTTTTCTGAACTTAAATGTAAAAGTATTTGTAGAAAAAAAATACTAGGTGATGTTTGCCTTACTTTGTTAAACAAAATTTAGTAATGCAATATTGATATTAATGATATTATTTCAGTGAACTCTGAAGGAGTTTGTTGTGTGCACGGTAACTGAAGAAAAAAGAAGTAGAAGAAAATTAGAAAATGAGTTAATTCTTTAATTTTTAATTGCTTTACATAGTAATTAACATACCTAGTTGGTGGTGTAGTCTTGGTTGTAGTGAGGTTTGGAAAGATAAATATACTTCACTTAGAGTAGATGGGTAGACCTTCAAACCTTGAAGCTCCAGAATTTATTGGATATGTGTCAGGGACTGGGTGGCAGGGTGGAGTAAAGTAAGAATGGGAATTTTCTCAACTAAAATTGGCAGGGCAGTAGATCTCTCCCTTAAGCATACCTCAACACGCGTGCATTTGCTTAAAAAACTTTGATTATATGTGTTTTGTATTTTGATATTTTGCATAAGATCATTGAGTAAATACTTTCTTAATTATTTTTGAAAAGGTTTGAAAGCACCTATGCTAGAAATCAAATAAATTCCTAGGGCAAAACAGGATTTTCCCGCTGCTTATCATATATGCTGGCTCATAAATATGTGTTGAGAGTGATTGAATGCTTTACCTTCATTGATACTATATTCATTTCTAGTCTTACTGTCCTCAAATTAGATTTTATTACTTCAGTTAAGTAGGTTGGAATTAGTGTGTTTTATTTGCCCATACTACTTTAGGAAGTTAAAAAGTTCTTAGTGATTATTTTCATTAAGCTGGGCAATGCATTTTTTGGACTCTAGGTATATTTCTCCCTGAAGAATTTTATCCCATTAGACATAATTGAAGAGTTTTCTTCACTGGACCTTTTGGTGATTTGGGCACATTATTACTGTTAAGATGTTTATGATTCCTTGATTGTTATTACTTTATCTCTTTAAAAAAACTGAAGCATAACTTTTCAGTTTTTCCTCAAATTATAAAAATACATACCTTTTTAGAATTGTAAATTTGGAAATGTAGAAAAAAGAAAGTGCTTTTTTATGTCATGTCTGGCATAAACTTAAAAGTTTAAACTTAGAAATTATGACTTATTTTTCATCTTAGGTTGGTTACTTTTTAAGATTATCCAGTCATTAGTAGTATTTTCTAGTGACATTGGCATACTTATTGGATTTTGTTTTGTTTTTTAGCCATTTTGGTCTTCCCATCTGTTTCACCTTTCCTATTTCTGACTTTCATTTTGAAATCAACTTTTTTATTTTAAAGGAGAAGGAGGAATTGCTTTCACACATTTAGGTTGGTGACTTGTATTGGAAGAGCCTGATATCTCTATAAATCTTATATATTCATCGTTTTATATATTCATCTCAGACGATGAGAAGTTATTCAAAGAGTTTCATGACCATGGCAGTGTTTCTTTCAGGTAGTTCTAATGAACTGACATTTGTTTCTAGGTTAAATTTTTGAAGAGCTGTGTAAACAGAGCTGATAAAAGATCTGTAAGCTTATTTAGTGATAGAGAAAATTATCAAAAAGAAGACAATACAATTCCAAATGAAAACTGTTTGTAGAGTCTCTTCTTTAATCTATCATGGTCTATTCTATTACTGATATAGTTAAGACTAATCGCCCTTTTTCTTCTCAATTTTACAGTGTTATTGTGAGTTGGCGGCAACCTTGCTGAAGATGAAGAATATACATTAGAGGAGGAGATTTTTTTCTTTCACGTCTTGATTGCTTGGTGACTTGCCTCTAGGTACCATTTTTCAGTTGAGTCTGTTTGGTTCTTCAGAAATGGTTTTTACAATCTCAAGAAAATCTATGTCCCAGAAATTGAGTTTACTCTTGCTTGTATTTGGACTCCTTTGGGGATTGATGTTACTGCACTATATTTTTCAACGACCAAGACATCAAAGCAGTGTCAAGTTACGTGAGCAGATACTAGATTTAAGCAAAAAATACGTTAAAGCCCTAGCAGAGGAAAATAAGAACACAATGGATGTCGAGAATGGCGCTTCTATGGCAGGATATGGTAAGATAACCATAGAATATTCCTGGTTTTCTCCTCTTCATCCTGTCCCCGTTTAATGATAATCACGGAGATCCAACTCACTACTTCATGCATAGGTGTTCACAAAGTAATTTTGTCTTGACTTTTTATCATGAAAAATTTCAAATGTACTGAAAAATAGAAACCTGATAAATGCCAAAATAATCCATCACTTATGTCTTAAGAATTCTAACATCTTGCAATATTTGCTTTGTCCCATTTTGGGAAAATATTTAAATTATAAAAAATGTGGCATTTTACTGCTAGATATTTCTGTATGTGTCCCTAACAGAATGACTTTTCCTGCATAATCAGTACTGTTGTCATCCCTAGTCCATATTTGCATTCTTCCTGATGGTCACTTTACTGCTACTGCTTTGTCACTTCAGTTGTGTCCAACTCTGTGCACACCCCATGGACTGTGGCCCGCCAGGCTCCTCTGTCCATGGGATTCTCCAGGCAAGAACATTGGAGTGGGCTGCCGTTTCCTGCTCCAGGGGTCTCACATTACTGTAGACCATCAGCTGCGTCACATCTGTGAGTTCCTAAGAAGCAGCATTTGCCGGTGTCTCCAGTGTTGCCTGTCGCCATTCTCCTTTTTACATCCCACTTGCTGCTGTGTTTGAAGTTCCTTATGTGTTGTGTTCCCTCTTGCCTTTAAGACTTAAAGAGCTAGATCACGGAGTGTGTATATGAATGTGGGGACTATTTCAGTATCTTTTGAATTAAAATTATACATGTAGTATTTAAACAAGCAAACATGTCATGATTGTAAAAGGGCAGTTTTTACCACCTTCAGTAGCCCTCAAATTTCCCATTCCTTAGAGTCAGCCATTTAAAATTATTTAATGTGGTGTATTTGGTGATTACATCCATGCCTCTAAATAGCATGTTCTGTGAGCTACTTCTTGACTTTTTCACTTACAGGAATTATCTGTTTACATCTCACTACAAGGTGAGAGTTCAGCTTTCTTTCTTACTCCAAATTGCATCCCAGCCACTCTAGGCTACTTTCATTCACACACATGTGCTTCCTGGCCCGTCATAATTTTGGTTGGAACAGTAATTAGTATTTTATTATTATGACTGTGTTGGTGGCATTTATTAATATTACTGAGCCATATAATACATTATGGTTACTTTTCCTTTTCTGTACAACTATATTTTCCCCTGGAAATAAATCTATAAGGAGCAATTCTTATTTCTTTGCCTAGTTTTCTATCCTCACAGCCATATAAATCTCCTTCAGTATATTCAGACACATTAGGTATTTAACCACGTTTTTCTTGAGTAAAATCTTTCCCAGAGCCTTTGGATTTGCTCTGGCCTGGTCTGTGTCCTCTCTAGGCTTCAGTACTGAATTGTTCTAGGATCTCACTCCACCATTATCCCGTGGGTGCCCTTTCCCTCTGTCATGTTGGATCTCCTGTATCCTAGAATCCTGTGACTTCCCCTTTATTGGTTAAGCCCTCATTTTGGGGGAACAGACCCACTGGGAATTTTCTCAGAAAGGTAGAAAAGGAGAAAGTCCTTGCATATCTGAATATCTGAAAATTTTTTTTTTTTTCTTGCTACCCTCTATCTTCATGCTTAACTGACAGTTTTGGTACTAGTTTGGAAATAGTTTTCGTCTGATTTTAAAGGCTTTGTTCTTTTTTTCCTTCTTAGCTTCCATTGTCCTTTTGGGAATCTAATGCTGTTCTGGTTCTTCAGTCTTTATATGTGACTTATTTTTGGATGCTTATAAGATTTTTGTTGTTTTGAAATTTCTTTTGAAAAATTTATTAAAGTATAGTTGATTTACAATGTTGTGATAATTTCTTCTATAAAGTGATTCTGTTATAACTATATATATATATATATGTACACGTTCTTTTTCATTTTTTTGCCATTACGATTTATCACCAGATGTTGAATCTAATTCCCTGTGCTCTGCAGTGGAACCTTGTCTTAAGATTTCTTGATGATGTGCTTGGGTATGGATTCATGTGCTGGAACCTCAGTGGGCACTTTAAATCCTGAAACTTACATCATTTATTCTGGAATATTTTTCCAAAATTATTTATTTGATTTTTTCCTGCACATTGTTTTCATCCTTTCTTTTTGGAATGGTTATTCAGCATTTGGGCCCTCTGAACTAGTCCTCTTCAGTTCAGTCCAGTTGCTCAGTCGTGTCTGACTCTGCGACCCATAAACCATAGCACGCCAGGCCTCCCTGTCCATCACCAACTCCTGGAGTCCACCCAAACCCATGTCCATTGAGTTGGTGATGCCATCCAACCATCTCATTCTCTGTCATCCCCTTCTCCTCCTGCCCTCAATCTTTCCCAACATCAGGGTCTTTTCAAGTGAGTCAGCTCTTCCCATCAGGTGGCCAAAGTATTGGAGTTTCAGTTTCAACATCATTCCTTCCAATGAACACCCAGGACTGATCTTTAGGAAGTACTGGTTGGATCTCTTTGCAGTCCAAGGGACTCTCAACAGTCTTCTCCAACACCACACTTCAAAAGCATCAAATCTTTGGTGGTTAGCTTTCTTTATAGTCCAACTCACATTCATACATGAGCACTGGAAAAACCATAGACTGGACTAGACAGACCTTTGTTGACAAAGTAATGTCTCTGCTTTTTAATATGCTGTCTAGGTTGGTCATAACTTCCCTTCCAAGGAGTAAGAGTCTTATAATTTCATGGCTGCAATCACCATCTGCAGTGATTCTGGAGCCCAGAAAAATAAAGTCAGCCACTGTTTCCATTGTTTCCCTATCTATTTACCATGAAGTGATGGTACCGGATGCCCTGATCTTCGTTTTCTGAATGTTGAGCTTTCAGCCAACTTTTTTACTCTCCTCTTTCACTTTTGTCAAAAGGCTCTTTAGTTCTTCTTCACTTTCTGCCATAAGGGTGGTGTCATCTGGATATCTGAGGTTATTGATATTTCTCCTGGCAATCTTGATTCCAGCTTGTGCTTCTTCCAGCCCAGCGTTTCTCATGATGTACTCTGCATCTAAGTTAAATAAGCAGGGTGACAGTATACAGCTTTGACGTACTCCTTTTCCTATTTGGCACCAGTCTGTTGTTCCATGTCCAGTCTAACTGTTGCTTCCTGACCCGCATACAGGTTTCTCAAGAGGCAGGTCCCTTGTCCTGCTATTCCCATCTTTTTCAGAATTTTCCACTAACTCCCCTTTATTTGCTTTCCTAGTTTCCACCTTTTAGTCTTTTTGCTCTATTTGTTAAAGTTTTTCCTCAGCTGTATTTTCAGTTCTATATGGAATTTTACATTTTGTCTCTTTTATTTGTAACTGCTAAGAGCTCTGTTTTTGTTATTTCCCTAAGGTTAATTAGTGACAACTTTTCTGAAGTGCTCTTAAAGAGTGAGACACTAAGACCTTGGTGGGCAATGCTGAGTTGCTGAGTGGTGTTCACTCAGATGACCTGACTGGGTCATTTGTTTGGGTGTATCCTTAATATTTACAGTGACTTCTGATTACTAACTACCTGTAATTCAGCCAAATTTCACAGGTTAAGGGCATAATCCTTCACAATACTGCCTTTATTTCAGACACTAGCCGTAAGTTTGGGTGTCCCCAGGTCATCTCTACTTTATTTTCCAGCTCTCTACAAGTTCCAGGGTTCACACTATCCTCTCAGCTCATGGAACTCACTGAAAGTACTATACTAACTGTTACAGTTTTATTACCGCCAAATGGAAATCAGAATCAGTCGAAGGGAGAGACAAACAAGGCAGGTCTGTGAAGATTCCAGGTGTGAAGTTTCTGTTGTTCTCTCCCTATGAAATCAGAACAGATTGCCCTACTGGCATGTCAGTGTGTGTCAGTATTAAGAGCATTGCCAGTGAGGTGAGCCCTCCGATACTTCAGTGTCTAGAGTTTTTATTGATGTTTCATTGTGGAGATATGACTGATTGAGTCCTTAGCCACATGGTTGAGCTCAATTTCCCAGTCTCCCTCACCTCTCCCCTACTGGAAAGCCCTAACCCTCTAATCACAAGACGGGTCTTTCTGTATGGCTTGCCCCCATTCTGAGTCACCTCTGTAGACACTATCTAGGGGCGCACCAAGAGTCCCAGTTTAACACATTATTGACCCAGGGTGGTTTCTGCAGAAACTAATGCCTCTGGTACTAATCTCTGGTCAATAATATGTTAATATCAAGTGCAATTCCTTGGGCCCACCATGAGTAACAAAGACAAGNAAAAGGCTCTTTAGTTCTTCTTCACTTTCTGCCATAAGGGTGGTGTCATCTGGATATCTGAGGTTATTGATATTTCTCCTGGCAATCTTGATTCCAGCTTGTGCTTCTTCCAGCCCAGCGTTTCTCATGATGTACTCTGCATCTAAGTTAAATAAGCAGGGTGACAGTATACAGCTTTGACGTACTCCTTTTCCTATTTGGCACCAGTCTGTTGTTCCATGTCCAGTCTAACTATTGCTTCCTGACCCGCATACAGGTTTCTCAAGAGGCAGGTCCCTTGTCCTGCTATTCCCATCTTTTTCAGAATTTTCCACTAACTCCCCTTTATTTGCTTTCCTAGTTTCCACCTTTTAGTCTTTTTGCTCTATTTGTTAAAGTTTTTCCTCAGCTGTATTTTCAGTTCTATATGGAATTTTACATTTTGTCTCTTTTATTTGTAACTGCTAAGAGCTCTGTTTTTGTTATTTCCNTCTTTTTCAGAATTTTCCACTAACTCCCCTTTATTTGCTTTCCTAGTTTCCACCTTTTAGTCTTTTTGCTCTATTTGTTAAAGTTTTTCCTCAGCTGTATTTTCAGTTCTATATGGAATTTTACATTTTGTCTCTTTTATTTGTAACTGCTAAGAGCTCTGTTTTTGTTATTTCCCTAAGGTTAATTAGTGACAACTTTTCTGAAGTGCTCTTAAAGAGTGAGACACTAAGACCTTGGTGGGCAGTGCTGAGTTGCTGAGTGGTGTTCACTCAGATGACCTGACTGGGCCATTTGTTTGGGTGTATCCTTAATATTTACAGTGACTTCTGATTACTAACTACCTGTAATTCAGCCAAATTTCACAGGTTAAGGGCATAATCCTTCACAATACTGCCTTTATTTCAGACACTAGCCGTAAGTTTGGGTGTCCCCAGGTCATCTCTACTTTATTTTCCAGCTCTCTACAAGTTCCAGGGTTCACACTATCCTCTCAGCTCATGGAACTCACTGAAAGTACTATACTAACTGTTACAGTTTTATTACCGCCAAATGGAAATCAGAATCAGTCGAAGGGAGAGACAAACAAGGCAGGTCTGTGAAGATTCCAGGTGTGAAGTTTCTGTTGTTCTCTCCCTATGAAATCAGAACAGATTGCCCTACTGGCATGTCAGTGTGTGTCAGTATTAAGAGCATTGCCAGTGAGGTGAGCCCTCCGATACTTCAGTGTCTAGAGTTTTTATTGATGTTTCATTGTGGAGATATGACTGATTGAGTCCTTAGCCACATGGTTGAGCTCAATTTCCCAGTCTCCCTCACCTCTCCCCTACTGGAAAGCCCTAACCCTCTAATCACAAGACGGGTCTTTCTGTATGGCTTGCCCCCATTCTGAGTCACCTCTGTAGACACTATCTAGGGGCGCACCAAGAGTCCCAGTTTAACACATTATTGACCCAGGGTGGTTTCTGCAGAAACTAATGCCTCTGGTACTAATCTCTGGTCAATAATATGTTAATATCAAGTGCAATTCCTTGGGCCCACCATGAGTAACAAAGACAAGCAGTCAGGACTTCCTGGCATTCAGAGGCTGCCTCCCAGGATCCTGGGACAGAGGCCAGTTAAGTTTTTCTTTCCTTTTTTAAAAAAATAATTAACGAATTGATTTTTGGCTGTGCTGGGTCTTTTGTTGCTGTACATGGGCTTCAGTGGTTGTGTCACGTGGGCCCAGTAGTTGTGGTGCACAGGCTTAACTGCCTTGCTGCTGCATGTGGAATTCTCCCGGACCAGGAATAGAACCTGTATCCCCTGTACTGGGAGGTGGGTTCCTAACTACTGGACCACCTGGGAAGTGCCCCAGTTTTTTAATTATAGTACCAGTGTCTGTTCATGGCAAATAGATGGGGAAACAATAGAAACAGTGAGAGACTTTATTTTTGGGGGCTCCAAAATCACTGCAGATGGTGACTGCAGCCATGAAATTAAAAGACGCTTGCTCCTTGGAAGAAAGGCTATGACCAACCTAGAAAACATATTGAAAAGAGACATTACTTTGCCAACAAAGGTCCATCTAGTCAAAGCTATGGTTTTTCTTGGAGAAGGAAATGGCAACCCACTCCAGTACTCTCATCTGGGAAATCCCATGGATGGAGGAGCCTGGTAGGCTACAGTCCATGAGGTCCCGAAGAGTTGGACACGATTGAGTGACTTCACTTTCACTTTTCACTTTCATGCATTGAAGAAGGAAATGGCAACCCACTCCAGTATTCTTGCCTGGAGAATCCCAGGGACAGAGGAGCCTGGTGGACTGCCGTCTATAGGGTTGCACATAGTCGGACATGACTGAAGTGACTTAGCAGCAGCAGCAGCATGGTTTTTCTAGTAGTCGTGTGAATGTGAGAGTTGGACTATAAAGAAAGCTGAGTGCTGAAGAATTGATGCTTTTGAAGTGTGGTGTTGGAGAAGACTCTTGAGAGTACTTTGGACAGCAAGGAGATCAAACTAATCCATCCTAAAGGAAATCAGTCCTGAATATTCATTGGAAGGACTGATGCTGAAGCTGGAACTTCAATACTCTGGCCACCTGATTCGAAGAACTGACTCATTTAAAAAGACCCTGATGTTGGGAAAGATTGAAGGTGGGAGGAAAAGGGGATGACAGAGAATGAGATGGTTGGATGGCACCACCAACTCTATGGACATGAGTTTGAGCAAGCTCTAGGAGTTGGTGATGGACAGGGAATCCTGGCATGCTGCAGTCCATGGGGTTGCAAAGAGTTGGACATGACTGAGCGACTGAACTGAACTGAATATCGGTATGTTTAGGTCTTTTCTCTTAAGCTGGTCAGACTCCTTAGAGAAGGGCTTCCAATCTTTTCCAACACTTGCAGGACATCTATGCCTCCAAGTGTTCTGGGAGCGAACACTTGTTCTCTGAGCCAGGGGAAAGGGTGCGGCAGGAGGAGTGGCCTCAGTACTCACTATGTGAACTTTCACTTCCTCCTCCAGTTTTCAGTGTGGTGCCCAGGCCTTCAGCTGTTTTACTGGCTTCCAAAAATGCCTCTCAGATTTTCTGCAGTGGTGGAGGGGCCATTGCCCAGTTTGGAGTAGTAGAGAAAATTTAGCAATCAGATTTCTTTATAAATCCGTTTTTATCAGTCCTTTGGTTTTTGGTTCCTTTTTTACTCCTATTTTCATTAGTACCTGATACAGCAATTTCTGGGCCATTTGGGCTGTGTTTCTATGGAGAAAAATGAATTGCTCTTTGTTTTCTGTCTGTTTTTTTCAATTGTTTTTTGGTTTCTGTTTCAAGATCCAACTTTTTCAGGTATGCTAAGTCAGTTATCTAGGACACAAAGTAGCCATTCCTCCCCTGTGGGTGCCTGCTCTGTTGTGTCCGACTTTTTGTGACTCCATGGACTGTAGCCCACCAGGCTCCTCTGTCCATAAAATTCTCCAGGCAAGAATACTGGAATGGTTTGCCCTGCCCTTCTCAAGGGGATCTTCGTGATCCAGGGATTGAACCTGCATTTCTTGTGTCTCCTGTATTGGCAGGCAGATTCTTTAACACTGAAGCCACCTGGGAAGCCCCAAGTCTCATCCATCTGCTTTCCAGCTTCTGGAATTTTGTTGCTGTTGTCTGCTTTCTTCTTATCTTTGGACTCACTCATGTATGCATTAAAAAAAAAAAGAGAGCGTGAAAAAGAATCACCTTTACTGTTTTGATGGAGTATCTCGAGTCAGCAAAGGTTTAAGTGCCTTTATTGAGTTTAACTGTTTTTATCTGGGAGAGCCCTGTACGGTGTTTTTTATTGTCTTTATGAGAATTTTTATGAAGTGATGAGGGTTAGTTTGCATTGGCTCTTGAGAATCAAATATTGTTGACTAGACATGGAGTTCAGAGAAGGCAATGGCACCCCACTCCAGTACTCTCGCCTGGGAACTCCCATGGACGGAGGAGCCTGGTAGCCTGTAGTCCATGGGGTCGTGAAGAGTCGGACACGACTGAGCGACTTCACTTTCACTTTTCACTTTCACCCACTGGAGAAGGAAATGGCAACCCACTCCAGTGTTCTTGCCTGGAGAATCCCAGGAACGGGGCAGCCTGGTGGG